>OMLC01047690.1:0-10627 GCA_900302585.1 Regalecus glesne | reverse complement strand
TACATTCACATTAGATGTTCCATAACAGGGAAAATACATTGAACCACAATGCACTGTGTGTGTGTGTGTTTGTGTTTGCATCTATGTGGGTATTTGTGTTGTGGTACATGGATGTGTGCAGCTCCCAAGTGTCCAATAGGCATGCAGTATAATCAATGCAGCAAGTCCTGCTCCACAACCTGCCAGAGTCTCAACATCCAGGAAGTGTGCAAGGAGGAGTGTGTTGATGGCTGCACGTGCCCTGGTAAGCCACCCGCATCGCATCTCACGCTCTCCGTCCCTCGATCTCTCTCTTTCTCTCTCGTTCTCTACTTTTTGTGATACTAATATCTGTATGTACGTGTTTCCGGGAAAGTTGGGAAAGTGTTGGACGGCACTCACTGTGTGGAAGTCTCCCAGTGTTCCTGTGTGCACATGGGACGGCACTTTCCACCAGGATCCAGTATCTCACAGGACTGCAACACCTGGTGAGAAATTACATACATGCAGTTTACATAAGCTACCACGTGACCTAAAGTCCATCTATAAAGAGCCCCCGCCTCTTCTCTCGTCAGTGTGTGCCGCCATGGCTCCTGGGAGTGCACCAATGAAGGCTGCCCCGGTGAGAATAATGCCAGCGTTTGAGAAGGCAAATTCACTTTAGCCGCTACCTTGAAAACCAGCATTAAAGCACTAGATCATTTGCCTTTTGATAGGTGAGTGCTTGGTGATGGGCCAGTCGCACTTCAAGACCTTTGATAACAAGTTCTTCACCTTCACGGGCCAGTGTCAGTACCTGCTGGCCAGAGACTGCAAAGATCATCAGTTCTCTGTCTTCATTGAGAACGTGCAGGTGACTGCCTCCACTGTGATGGTTTGCTCTTTGGTCACTCTGGCTCCTAATGGCTGCTTGTCATCTGATTTGGCCTGATTTGCTGTGTTTCAGTGTGCAGATGATCAGGATGCTGTGTGCACGCGCTCAGTGACTCTTAGCCTGCTCTCTCTGGACGACATGAAGGTGAAGCTGAAGCACGGAGGGGTGGTCTCTGTCAACGGCATGGACATCCAAACCCCAATGCGTCATGGTATGTCGTAAATATGACCGACTTTGGATTCTGGCGTCTACATCGAAGTTTTACTGGATGATCTGGTGGAATATAATCTATCGTCCGATGTTCCTTTTTCGCCATCTTCAGGTCGTCTGCGTATCCAGAGGTCTGTTCAGTCCTCAGTGCGTATAAAGTTTGGAGATGATTTCCGCTTGGACTGGGATGGTCGAGGTCGGGTGCTCTTAAAGGTAATAAGCAATTCAAAGCATTTCTTTCGAAAGCCTACGAGGAACATCCAACATCACAATAGTGCTTTGATTCTGAATACTTCCCCAGCTGGGACCAATTTGGTCAGGACGCACTTGTGGTCTTTGTGGTAACTACAATGGTAACCAAGGTGATGACTTCCTCTCTGATGCCGGACTGGTGGAGGCAGGGCCTTTCGCTTTTGGTCAGTCCTGGGGAATCAATGGAGACTGTGAATCCCACCACAGACTAGAGCTTGATCCGTGCATAATCAACCCCAAGAGAGGTATGGACATCAACACACTCTCCAGTTGAAGATAAGACAAACACCTCACTCACACCTCCGATCTCCCTACCTGGCTTTCAGTTCGTTTTGCGGAGGAGGCATGTTCAGTGTTGATGTCCGAGGCCTTCAGCCCGTGCCACTTCCTGGTGAACCCAGGCCCGTTCCAGAAGTTCTGTCGCTACGATGTGTGTGCCTGTGTCGATAGTGAGGAGTGCCTCTGTTCTGCCCTGTCCTCGTACGCCGCGGCCTGTTCAGCCAGAGGAGTACTGCTCAACTGGAGATCCTCCTTGCTTTGTGGTACCTTATAAAACACACACACACACACACACACACACACACACACACAGACACATAAATCAGTGTTGCTAGGTAGTGGAACTTTATCATATGTTTGATGCACATGACAGATATGAAGTGCACCGGAGGTCAGTCGTATGAAGTCTGTGGGAGTTTGTGCGACAGGACGTGTCGGTCCCTCTCCGGAGCTGAAGCGGGCTGCGAGGGTGAGAAGGTCTGTGACGAGGGCTGCTTCTGTCCACCTGGACAATACATGAGTGACTCTGGAGAGTGTGTGACGGCCGACCGCTGCAGCTGTCTGCACGACGGACAGCTCTACCAGCGTAACGATGTCTACGCTGATCACAACAGCATCTGGTTTGTTTCTCTCTCATCTGTGACTGTCTGTGCAGGCCCATACGGGCCTTTGTGCATGTGCAGAAGCCGAGTGTCGATATTATGAGGGCTCTCGTCTCATTTCTCCTTGCTTGTGCGTTTGTTTGCATGTGCAGCTACTGTGAGAATGGATCCATGCGCTGTAGCTCCAATGAAAGGGGCACCACCATGCTGTCTGACCTCTTCTACGATGATGACTTTGCACTAAATAGAGGTACTGGGTTTTTTATATTCTGAGAGGGGCTGCAGAATTTGTGTGCCTTTTTAGAATCATTACACGCTGTATAATGTGCATGAGCATTGTCACATAAAGTCACATTTTCACTGTAGCACGGGAGGCAAAACACTTTTGGTTCGTCCACGATGTCATTCATATCAAACGAAATAAATATTTGATCAATTCATCTCCGTGTTACCAACATGGCATATGTATTTCTATTGTGTGTGTGTGTGTGTGTGTGTGTGTAGAACGGAGGTCGACCTCTTGCCTCCCTCCGCTGACGCGAGTGGAGTGTGAGACAGGCGAGAAGGGGCTGGAGTGTGCCAGAACCTGCCAGAACCTGGACCTGCCCTGCATCAGCCTTGCCTGCATCCCGGGCTGTCTCTGTCCCCCTGGCACGGTAGGGTTGCCTGCATGTGTGAGCGTTGAGCGTGCACATCCTCGATAGTGTGCATGTCTGGGCAAAGCAACATGACCCTGAAAGGAAATACAAATTGACCGGTGGATTGATTTTCAGGTGCGCCACCACAAGGAGTGCATTGCACCAGAGCAGTGTCCTTGTTACCATAACAACAGACCGTACTCCTCAGGACAGACCGTCTCAGTGGACTGCAACACCTGGTAAAAACCATGTGCTTTGTTTTTTTTATTATTTTTTTGAACGTGCTTTGTTTACAATGATGAAGGCACTGTCGCACTGTGTTGGACTGACACGCTTCTTCCTGTGCAGCATTTGTGAGAATAGGAAGTGGCGCTGCACAGAGAAGCTCTGTGATGGAGTGTGTCGTTCTGTCGGAGAGGGGCATTACATCACCTTTGACGGCAACGTGTACTCCTTCCCTGGATTCTGTCAGTACATCCTGGCCCAGGTAAGAGAGAGAGAGAGAGAGAGAGAGAGAGAGAGAGAGAGAGAGAGAGAGAGAGAGAGAGAGAGAGCAGAAACATTTCAGGAACATGCTTTATAAAGACTTTGCTCAAGTTCAAAAATATGTCATCCAGACCTCTCAGGTTGTCGGGGGACAGGTCCGCTTTTGGTCCCCAGAGTCAAAACTAAACATAGAGAGGCAGCTTTCAAGGTTTTATGCACCACGTATCTGGAACAAACTCTAAAAACTGCAGGCCTGCTACAACTGTCAGTCATCAGTGGTAGAGTACGTGCGTCCAGAAATCACAACCCAGGCATCACGGGTTGGATCCAAACGCAGGGCGTCAAGAAGGGCATCTGGTCTTAATTCCTCACACTCCATCTTAGGTCTGTATCCATCCCCGCAACATGGGGACTGATGGTGACATGTAAAAATGGACCTTTTTGTAGTCTGGAACCAACTCACAGAACACTGCTGGTCTGCTGCAGCTCTCAGTTCTCTCAAACACAGGCTAGAGACTTTCCTGTTTGCTGCTGCCTCTTTATTTTCTTATGTCTCCTCTACATGTTGTCTCGATAACTTTTATTTTTCATGTAAATCACTTTGAATTGCCTTGTTACCGAAATGTGCCATACAAATAAGCACAAATACAGAGAAACGTGCCTTGGTGTCGAACGGCACTGATTTATTGTTCTCGCTCTGTGGTTCTGCCTCCTGCGTCTCCTCTTACTTCTCTCTATCCTCCATTCGCTCTAGGATATGTGTAATGGGGAGGATGGCTCATTCCGTGTGTTGGTGGAGAATGAGGCTTGTGGAATCTTCGGACATCACTGCGCCAAAGCCGTCACAGTCTTCTACCAGGGAGGACTCATTACCATGCAGCATGGAGAGGTGACATGCAAACACACACTGCCAATACACACATTCCATTGGCAAGCATTGCACACACGGAGACCAACACACTCTGTGTTTCTGACTCTGTGTCTCAAAGGTGATTATGAACAGGCCAGTGATGCAGGGCTCAGAGGTGGAGATCATCCATTCTGGGCAGTTCTACATTCTGCTGCTGGGGAAGCATATTTCCATCAGCTGGGACCAGGGTACTCGGCTCCTCGTCCACATCTCAGCTAAATACAGGGTAAGAAATTATCACACCACTATGGTGGAAAAAAACATCTTTTAATTTATTCCCTTTCTCCCACCCAAATTCCCCGAGTTGCCTATTGCTGGGTCAGTCCCTTTGATACCCCTTTGAGACCCAGACGACCCAGAGGGGGACACTAGTGAACCCAGAATACTTTATCCAACCTAACCCTTATACCCATGTGAGGCTTAGCCAATTATGACCCACTAACTATGGACCTCTGGCTGTGGTTGGAAACGGCACAGCTGGGATACGAACACCCAACTGCATGACACAGAGATGCACTGAACATAGGTGTGTTACCCCCCTACACCACTAGAGGCCCCCTCCGCGTGTATCTTCATGCTGCACAACACGTCCATGAAATAAAAGACATCACTTCACTTCATGGGCACGCTATGCACACCGAGCCTGAAGTCCAGAGAAGAGGAGACAGCCCTTACCTTTTAATGAGCACGCTGTACGCTGTGCATGCTGAGATTAATGACCAGAGAAAGCAGCCATTAACTTTTATGAAGGTGGTGTGTACAGTGGAACGGACATTGACAAGCCAAGCCTGTTCTTTCCTCCGGCCTACGCAAAGTGTGTGAGACAGGCATTGAGTGTTCTCCTTCATCGCGTGAGGCTGAGTCTATTTACAAATGATTCCAGATCTGGACTGTGTTGAGGTCAAACACAGAGTCTTCCTGTTTTAGCATGGTCAATCTCCACGACAACCAGCTTTCCCCTAATCACAGCATCACATCCCCTGTATGTCTGTGAGTGGTTGTTGTTTTTCTTTGTCCTTTTTTGGGTTTTTTTTTTAAGCTTTCATTTGATTTTATTGAGGGTGAACAATTACAGGAAGTCAAGCAGCTTTGATTTATAAGTTGTCCTCTTTCAGGTGACCTGGCATGACCTTCTCTGCCTCCACCACACAGCTTGTACTGCATTATGGGAGAGACAGCGAAAAAATAACAGGAAATTATGGATGTGTTCAGAGATAAACTCTGATGCCTCTAGCTTTTCAGATCCCCCATAACATTTAATACTGCCCACATGACCAGTTATGGTGTTTTACCATAACTGTTTCTGTTTGTTTTATCCCCTGTGGCCTGTGGTCAGGTGGAGCCCATCACATCAGAATTATGACTTGGTCAGCAGAGACCAAGATGATCTCAGATGGCTTTGTAAAGTGCCTCTCGAGAAGTTTTTTCTTTTTTTGCATATGTTGACCGTGAACCAACCGACCTGTGGTTTGACTCTCCATGTGTGCACGCGTTCAGGGGCGGGTGTGCGGTCTGTGTGGCAACTTCGATGGGAACGTCAACAATGACCTGTTGAGCAGCAACAACCAGCTGGAGATCGACCCCAACCACTTTGGAAACTCCTGGAAGGTCAAACCCAGCTGTGCAGACATCACCGAGGTAACCCTGTTTCTGTCCCCATGCATAGTAACTGCAATCCTAACAGGGACATTCGGCAAGTTTGATTATGAAGCTGCTGTGTTGTATTAATTATGTGTTCTTATCTGGTGGTGTTTGTATTTGTGTGTGGATGCAGCTGTCAAATCCTTGCAGTGACAACCTGATGAAGTTGGTAACGGTGGAGCAATCGTGTCGTGTGCTGACAGGGTCCCTTTTCAAGGACTGCAACAGACAGGTGGGTCCGGGGACCCCGATGACCGTGATGACCTGCATGACCATGTATTTCTCCCACGCTGATCTCACTCGTGCTCTTCCCCCTTCCCGTCTCCAGGTGGACGCAGAGCCCTATGTGCAGATGTGTGTGGAGGCAGCATGCTCCTGCCCATCAGTGGGTGAATGCGTATGTTTCTGTGACGTCATAGCAGCCTATGCGCAGGCCTGCTCTGAGGTGGGCATGTCCATTAGCTGGAGGTCCAACGACCTATGTGGTGAGTATGACTGCAGGCTCCATGAAACACATCCACATGTGCTGATAATCGCCAATCGGAAGGTTACAGGATTGATCCCTGGTCCTACAGAAAGAATGTTGAGGTGTCCTTGAGCAAGACACTGAACCCCTAACTGCTCCCCGACCGCCACATGCTGGCAGCTCACTGCTCCTATACAATAGGATGGGTTAAAATCTAAAGAAATCCGAATTTACTCTTGTGGGATTGATAAGGGAATCCATTTTTCATTTTTCATTTTTTTAAAGATTTTTTTTTAACCTGCTCTTCATCAGTCATCTGTCCTACAGAAGGCTGGTTCCTCCAAATCTATCACACTTTGCTGTAGTGGAGAGCTGATGTTGTTTCTCAGGGGAGAATAGATTTCATGGCACCAAGTTGAAGCTTTTGGCAATTTCCTATGAAAATGTTGATTCTGAAAATTCCTTAAAACATCTTAAAAATGATGAATTAAGTATTAGAGGTGAAAATTCAATTCCTCCTTGAAGATGTTTTACATGTGTACATCTGTGTGTGTGTTTCTTAGCTTTGAGCTGTGAGGCGCTGAATGTCAAAGGCCCATCTGCAAGTGAGGATCTGTGCCAGTGGAGGTATAACACCTGTGGCTCCGCTTGTCCAATCACCTGCCAGCACCCAGAGCCTCTTCACTGTCCACTCAGCTGTGTGGAAGGCTGCCATGCCTCCTGTCCCCAGGGTAACAAAGACTCCTCCCCCCTGACATTAAACACTCTTCATATAGCGTGTGTGAAAAATGCCTTAAAGGTCCATTTTCATTCATCTCCTGTGTGACACGGAGACCACCCGGTGTATAATTGCACATTGTGAGGCTGAGTTATGAGGGTGATTCCAATTTCTTATAACCTGTGTCTTATTTTCAGTGTCTGCCATCAGGGCTATTGGTTATAATGTCCTTTTATTCGCCAGCTTTGTTGGTGAGCTTTAGACATGGGAGCACTGGTAGATGGAACTTTTGGGGGTATAGAATATGAGGATTTAACCTCTCCGTTCAACAACAACCGACAAACAAGCATTGCTGAGTGACCCACCTGGTCGTATTCTCATCGAATGAGAATACGACCAGGTTGTAAAAAAGCCTCCTGAAAATTGTCCTTTAACTCCTCCCCTTTTATTACTTAGGCCAGCTATTGGATGAGGTGGCCATGCGTTGTGTGGAGCCCTCCCAGTGTCAAGTGTGCGTCCATGAGGGTCAAAGAATCCCCTATGGCAACAAGGTCATCTTCAACCACGACAATCCAGAGCACTGCAAAGTTTGGTAATACTCCATTTGTCATGACTTTCCTTCACCCCGTGTACGTTTCCGCCCGCAGACCAGCGTTCACGTTATCCACGAGCGGTCATTGGTGCTTTGAGATTTGTCTTGTTTTACGCACTCAGAAGGTGTGTGTGTGCGTGTCTGTGCTCTCTACAGCCACTGTGAGGGCAGTATGCTCAGTTGTGAGGTGTGTACCCGCTCGGACCTGTACTCCACCCTGGTTCCAACACTGACCGCGTTCACCTCCACTGCCCTGCCCTTCTCCACAATGATGCCTGAAGGTACCTGCGACCGCGCCATGGACCTGGCATTCCTCTTGGATGGTTCGGCAGCGCTGAGCGAGGACGAATTTGAGAAGGTGAAAGAGTTCATCTTGGGAGTGGTGGATCGCTTCCGAATGGGCTCGGCTCACACGCGAGCCACGGTGCTGCTGTTCCACTCTGGCGTCAAAACCTATGACCTGCAGGTAACATAGACGCACGGTCCCTGAGACGGGCCTAATGCTCAGCGCACCTCACCAGACATTCTACTTTTATTGATCCAACACACTGTGTTAAATCCGTACCTCTGCGGACTCACTGGAAAATAAACGTCACGGCTAAAGTCACTGTCTAAATGAGTTTCCCACCTCCTTGCTCCTGACTGCAGGTCCAGAAGTGGCTGTTTAAGAAGACCGTGCGTGACCTGCATTACACGGGGGGAGATGCCGCCTTCCTGGATGAGGCTGTCAAATACCTGGCTATCAATATCTACGATAAGAACAAACGCGAGGATGCTGGCCGTGTTGCCATCATCCTGACCGCGAGCGCCAACCCCCGTCCCATCCGCGGCACTGTGAAGATGCTCCGCAAGAAGACAATTACAACCCTGACTGTGGCCCTGGGGCCCGGGGCCAATATGGGGCAGGTCAATGATATCACCAAGGCCAACCCGGATAATCGGGCCTATATACTGAGCAGCACAGCTGAGCTGCCTGATCGTCTCTTGGAGCTGACAGATCACCTCTGCACCTTGGGTCTGGAACCTGAAGGGGTCAAACCTGTGCCAACCAAGCCTGCACGAGTGCGCACGACCTCCACGGCCCAGACCCCTCATATAGAGCCCAGCGCCACGCAGTATGTCACTACCCTCACCCCAACCTCACCCACGAGCCTGTCACCAGTCACGACATCGCCCTCCGTCCTTCCAGTCAAAGAGGTGACCTTCATCTTTGAAGGTTCCAATTCAGTAGGGCCGGTCAACTTTAATAAGTCGCTGGAATTCCTGAGGGAAGTGATCTTAAAGCTGTCGGAGTACGAGGAAACAATTCGCATCTCTGTCAATCAGTACTCGGTCAACACCACCGTGGAGATCAGTCGCTTGGATCTGCAGCGGCAGACAGACCAGCTGCTTCAAAGACTGAGGGACATTCGTTGGAGAGGTGGAACCGAGACAAACACGGGCGCCGCGATTGCGAACTCCCTCCTGCAGATAACCACGATGATACCTGCTGAAGGTCGCCCCCTTCCCAGTTTGGTCTTCCTTGTGACGGAGAACCCCCCCACTGACACGGTGACGCGTCCTCCGTTGACAACCACAGACACCCAAATCTATTCAATCGGAGTGGGCCAAAAGGTCATCGAGAATGACCTGCTAATGTTCACCTCACCCGAGCGCCCAATAATGGTGGAGGACTACAATCAACTGTTGTCCCTTGTCCCTCGGGTTGTGAATATCACACACAGTCCCATCAGACCCCGCTTCCCGACACTGCAACCACCCATCCCTTCAACTACGAGTCCACTTAGCACCACCCTGCCACCCTCAGGTACAGCAGATACACACATCCTAGTCCTTCAGTCCTCACAGAGGCCACAGATGGGCTTTTCACATGCATTTCTCTTTGAATAGTTCCATGTAAGAAGCCAATGGACGTGCTTTTCCTGTTGAAGTCCGGTCAACAGTTTGAGGATATGAAGGTATTCGTGAAGGCCTTCATCAACAGCACAACCATAGGTACATCCTATCCCTATATTCTGAAATATTGGGATCTCTGTGAGAGCATTCAAGGATGGGGTGATGGCCACATTCTGCTTCTGCATAGGAAAGTACTACTGTCATGCTCCTGTGGACTGACTTGTTGTTTATGACCACAGGGCCAAACGATACCCAGGTGGCTGTGGTTCAGTATGGCAGCAGCAACGCAGCAGATATGACATGGAAGGACGAGCAGAGCAATCCAAACCTGTTAACCATGGTGGATGACATGTACAGCAGACCCTCTGCTGCCCCAGCCCTTGGTAATGGATACGAGCACAGACACACACAGGCAATATCATTTATTTACATATGACCCAAGTGACTGGGTAGTCAAAACACTTCAATGCCATTTTTTTTTCTTTTTCTTTTCTTGTAATTTTATCCCCTTTTCCCCCACCTGAATTCCCTGAGTGTCCTACTACTGGGTCAGTCTCTTTGATACCCTCTAGAACATCAACAGGAAGGAGGAAGTGGTAGCATGTGTCTCCTCCAAGTCACATGACCACTAGCCCTCACTAGTCCACACATCATGGTCTGGTGGGGAAAGCACAGTGCTTGGCCGTCAGAGGAGAATGAAGCAGAGTACTTTCCCTTCACTTAACCAAGAGGCCTGGACGACCCAGAGGGGGACACTAGTGAACCCAGAATACTTTATCCAACCTAACCCTTATACCCATGTGAGGCTTAGCCAATTATGACCCACTAACTATGGACCTCTGGCTGTGGTTGGAAACGGTGCAGCTGGGATTCAAACACCCAACTGTATGACACAGAGATGTACTGAACATAGGTGTCTTACCCCCCTACACCACCAGAGGCCCCAGAGAAACATTTCATCACTCATACAGTTGACATATTCCGTCTGAGTTGACTGCAGAGGCAGATACAGAGGAAGCTGCTGAACTAACAGATGAGACAACTTGATTTTACCATTGGTACTTTGAAAGTAAAAGAGGAACAG
>OMLC01047681.1:0-10416 GCA_900302585.1 Regalecus glesne | reverse complement strand
CAGTCAATTAGCCGTAAGATGGAGATCGATGATGGCACTTCAGCCTGGGGTGATCCCACACGCTACAACAGCAAGAATGTGAATTTGTGGGATAAGAACAGTAACCCATCTGGCCAACCCCATACTCAACAGGGCCCACCGCCGTCCATGCAACAACAACCACCAAGGAGGCAGCAAGGGATGCAGTCCAACAGGGACACAACCCCTTCTATTGGTAAGTAAAGGATTCTAAATTGAGCCATTAGGTTTTGGCAATCCATGTTCACTGCACGGGCTGGGTATTGACACAGGTTTTGACATTGAATTAGTTCTACCCAATGAGTCATACTACGCATGACTCATTGGGTAGAACTGTTGTCTCGCGATCGGAAGTTAGCAGGTTTGATCCCCGGTCCTGCAGAAACAATGTTGAGGAATTTAGCTTCTTCTCTACTTTTTAGACTCATTTGGCTAAACGAGACGCATATCCGGGTATACAGAATATTCATTTATCTATAACTTGCTATTATTAATATTAAAATCAACAATACACCATTGATAGTTTTCAGTAGGGTGTGGCACAGTGGCCCAGTGGTTAGCACTGTTGCCTCACAGCAGGAAAGTCCTGGGTTCAAACCCCAGACCATCACGTGTCCTTTCTGTGTGGAGTTTGCATGGTCTCCCTTTGTCTGTGTAGGGTTCTTTATGGTGCTTTGGTTTCCTCCCACCTTCAACAACACATGCATGCTATGGTCAGTGGTCCTGTCTGCCACAAAAGATAATATTTGCATTTTACCAATGTCCTAAACCCCAAATACTATATTGAGCCTGTAGTTTGGGATTTTTTATGATATTGGTGCCCTCTTCTAAAATTGAAGGAGTTTGGATTTGATAACTAGATTCAATGAACAGTATTAGAATGGAATAAATCCAAGTTATACCCATGTGTTCTACTCCATTGTGAAGCTTGCACATCAGTCTTGTTCTGTACTCAGGCCCAGGTATGTGGACAGGAGGTGGACAGTCTGTGGACAATGGTACCGCTGCCTGGGGACAGACATCAGAAGCACCCACAGGTTGGGCTGACCCCGAAGATACTGGAAAGACTTCTGGTTGGAGAAACTCCTCACCCAACCCCAGCAAGTCTGGTGAGAATCTGATGAGAGCAAAGTATTAATTGAAAAGCTTTTAAAAACATTTGTGTTGTTTTCTTGAATTTATTTATAATCAACTTACCAGGAACCAAGACACCCGGGTGGATTTTGAGCAATAAAATTATAGCTTTGTTAAGTAACTACAATAAATTGTGATTACACACAAGAGATGGATGTATTTGATATTCATGACTGGTAGTCAAAATGCCCACACATAGGTGAATGCTAAAAGCACATCCTTTGAACTGTGGTGTTTTCCAGAGTCATTACTTTTTACAGATAGTCATGCCTTTACATCAGCGCAGGTTCTGTAGAAGTTTTAAAATTTAGTGTCTATCTGATCAGTTCAAGTTCTGAGGTGAATCAAAGGTGCATATAACTTGGACCAAAGGACACAGAAGAATAAGCATTTATTCAAACGTTTTCATATATATATATGATTTTTGATTTCTAGTCAAGTGTTTTTCAGAGCTGAGATGTTTTTGATTTGATTGATGTCCATGTTGGATTTCAGAAATTGCTTGAAACCAGAGGTATTGATCACACGTTAGAAATAGAAAGGATAATCTGGGTGAAATGATTTAATAATAATTTTGATATTGGATCATTTAAAATCAGTATATGCCTAATGTGTGGATATCATCATGCAAAACTTTTCTAAAGTCATATGAAAAAAACTGCTTTTACCCCAGGTTCCAAGTCTATGGAAACCTGGGGAGGAAAGAACGAGGGCTCTGTGGCTGCTTCCCGTCATTCTAGCTGGGATGAGGAAGATGATGGTGGCGGTGGGGTTTGGAACAGTACTGGCCCCCAGGGAAGCGGTTCCTCCTTCAATTCTGGAGGCTGGGGTCAAAGTCATGGAGGAAAAAGAGGGAACGTAAAGGTGAGATGGGGGAGCTTCTATGTCATACAGAGCAATTTATATGAATTTGATTACATTTGGTTATCTAGTGAAACGTTTAAAATGTATGTGGAAGGAAGCTACTGGATTTCATGTTTATCATTGCAAACAGTTTATAATGCATCAGTCTGATTTAATCAATTAGCCAGCTGTCCAATAGAAAACAGTCAAAATACTACACAAAACACACAGCACTGAAAGTAATGGTGGTGATCATGATAATGAGCCTTTGATTTATGTGATGGAATATAAACAAAGGGAGATTATTTATGTTGTAATAATTTTATGACAGAAAATTGCTCTAGATCAAGTACAGTGAGCGTAAATTTAGAGCTGTTGTACACATTGGCACACAAATTCCTTCCTGATATGACACCACCAAGTCTCCATGGACTTTAACCCAGTCCCTGAGAAGGGCAGAAGAAAACCTGGACAGTTTTTTTTAGCTGTTGACTGTTGGGTTGTTGTTTTATTTCCTTATTTAAGGAAACTTTTTTAGGTTTGTATGATTTATTTTGAATCAAGTTGACTGACTAAATAACTAGAATATTTTTGTTCCCTACAGGGTGGAGGAGGAGATAACTGGATGAATCCAATGTCACGTCAATTTGCAAACATGGGGTTACTGGTAAGCTATTGATTCTGAACAAATAATCAACTGAGAGCATTATTGGGTATTCTTACCCTGGGTTCATACCTGTGTCATTTGGCAGTTTGACCACTATGTGGTTTAGCAAGAATGCTAGTGTATGTTTTTTGTCCTCTGTTTGTTTCTCCATGTTAACACCTTTCATGCAGACATCAGGGAAAAAGTAATGTTATTGTATTAATATTCTGACATTATAATGGTAATATTAGATTATTAATATGATTCATATATTATTCATTATTAATCTGACATATTCACACCCCTATTCCTGATGAGAGGTTATAGCGTTCCCCCAAAATAATTTTTAGTACATCTTAAAGCCTCTACATAAAGCCCCTCTTTTCTTTTAGATTAATTGAATTTAGCTATAATTGACCTTAATCACTTAGTTATATAACAACTTTCAGGAATGCCATTTTGGGGGCTGAAATACCAACCAGATTTCAGAAGTCATTTAAAGTGGGAGTCAGCTTCAACCTTAACGTTAATAACTTGGTCTATTTCACAGGGGGATGATTCAGGTGTGGACAAGAAGATGGAAGGAGATAAGAGAGGAATGAATGACTATAATGGAGAGATGCAGAGAGGAGGAAGGAGTGGAGGAGGCTACCGCGTACGCACTTCCAAAGAGATGGGAGCTAGTGACATGGGGCCCTATGGTGACAAAGTATGACACTGCTTAGAAAATGTTATTTGAAATGTGAAGCATAACTTATTTATTTTAAAGTATTTTTTGCTGAAAAACATGTCAAAGTTTGTTGATATTTGTTGTGTGGATGTCAAATATCTTTTCTAAATCCTGACTTAGTTTAGACTAACTAATTGTTGGAATAAATCAAAATATTTTTATGCAGTATGACGGCGGCATACTGGGGCCGCATAGCTCAGTTAGGGGCGGCATAGCTCAGTGGGTAGAGCGGCCGCCTGGTGATTGGAAGGGTGGCGGTTTGATACCCAGTCCTGCAGAAAGCATGTCGAGGTGTCCTTGAGCAAGACACTGAACCCCTAACTGCTCCCCCGAGCGCCTTATGATGGCAGCTCACTGCACCTATACAGCGGGATGGATTAAAATGCAGAGAATTCCAAATTTACCCTTGTGATACTGATTAGGGAATCTACTTTCTCTTTTTATGACACACATGTGTGTTTGTGTGTGTGTCAAAAGATATTTTTAAGTAAAAGCTACATATTGCCTATTGCCTATTATCATATAATAAAGTCACATGGTATGTTCCTTTGTGTCCTAGATGGGTGGCCATGGAGTGTTTACTGGCAGTGGTGGGGGGATGTCCCAGCCTCGAGGGATGCACCAGCCTGGCATGCATCCCATGAATGCATCCCAGGGTTTACGTGCTCAAGTGCCTCATCAGTTCCTGTCTGCTCAGGTCTACTGTCTTTTCAGGATTTTTAACCACATGTTAACATGTTAAAAGGACTGAAAGGGTATATTTGAAAATACACTGTCATGTGTTTTCAGGATTTCGTATAGTATATGAACATCGCTTTAATTTTTCTTTGTTCTAGAGTTAAAAAAAGAGAATTTGTGATGGTTTGTTTTTGTTCTAATAGCTAATTTTGCCATATCTCAGATATCTGAATTTGTCTAGTCAACCCTAGTGAGATTGAGTCATATGATTTCCAGGTGCCAGGCCCTATGCTGAAGCAGATGCCCTCACCTGGTGGTAGTGTGGGTGGAGTTGTTGGCGGAGTAGGAGGAGTTGGTGGTGTGGGAGGCATTGGTGGAGTGGGAGGTGTTGGTGGAGTGGGAGGTGTTAGCGGCGTAGGTGTCGGTGGAGGCGTGTTCCCCCCACAACTGTCCCCACAGCAACTTGCAATGCTTAGCAACATTTACCCCCATGTCCAGCAGTTCCACCTGGTGAGTCCTTAAGATGTGATGATAGTGTGTGTGTGTGGATGATTATGTTAATTTAGACACTGTATTTAGTATGAATAAAAAAAGAATGGACTACTGTATTTTAACATTGTAGTGGTGTCACAATAGTGTAACATAATATCAGTTGTCCAGAAAGGTATTTTAAGATTATGGTTCAGGCCAAAGAATTCTCATTCAAAAGAGAACTTTGAGCTGAGCTATCTGATCAATCCAGGCAGGAAATAATTTTAATGTTCTTGGTCACAATATAAATTTGAGGAAATAAAATGTCACTATATCCAGCTTTTGTGCATCATATTTGCATGTACACTAAACTATGTTTCCCTATCTCTCCTTACCACTCTGCCTGCCAATCAAAAGGCTTGTCAGCTTCTGTTGCAGCAGCAGCAACAACAACAACAGCAGCAGCAGCAGCAGCAGCTCCTGCAGAACCAGAGGAAGTTCCCTCAGCCACTCAGGCAGCAGTCAGACCCACAACAGGTTAGCTGGCCTAGATTTTTGTGAGATCTCATAATAATTAGTCAGACTTTGCTCAACCAGTTTTAGCAAGTCTTTGGGGTGAGATTACTGCCTGTGATATAAAAGTAGTGTCTATGTTAGAAAATCAGATACTTCTGTTATTGGGTAGACAGAATGGCTAACCAATCAGATTGTATTTGTACTGCTCTATGTGAGCAGCTCTACTTGTGTGGTGCCTGGGATTTGAACCACATGGATTTTTTCGTCAGCTTTTTTTTTTTACTGTGAAGTATTTGTTTGGAAAGGATCCATTGAGAGTTGTTTGTGCTAGGCCACTGAATGCCAGACCAATTAGCAAACTACAAGGAAGGTTTAGGCGATGACAACCACTGAGCAGTGCCATATTTAGTAAGCAGCAACAATAGCTGTGTTGCTCTCAATTGATTGTTTTCTACTGTAAAAACAATTTTAATTATTTCTAATCCAAAACCAGTGACTATTTCTAATCCAAAACCAGCGAGCATTGCTGTATGTGGAAAATAACAACAGTTGTACCACTCGCTTATCTGAACCCCTCTATAGTTTGCTGGTTGGTGTGACTTTCCAGCTATTGGGCAGAAATTATACTTACTGGATCCTTTCCAGACTAATCTCATAACAAAAATACTGAACTGGTAAGATTTCAGCTGACTGTGAGGCTATATTTCATATGCACATGATTTGAGTGTGAATTTGCTTGTATACTATTGCTCCTTTTTACTTGTTATTGGTTGGGTGGTAAATTAGGCCTCAGAATTTCCACATTTTTCATTTCTTTTTGCTGAGGGATTGCTGTTAAATATTTAATACTTATTCATTTGATTTAGGAATTTGACATACAAACACTGAATTAAAAGCATGCTCCTGGGACATGAAGTTGATATGAACAAAATGAAAGGACCTTGGCTTCACATAAAATACATCTTATGTAGGTCTAAAATTAGGAGGGGCTCAATGTTGTACATTGCTATACTGTATTTGTCCTGTTTTGTAGAATGTAATTTTAGGGTTATGTGATTGTAAAGCTCTCTGGGACAGTAACTGAAATTAAGTCACCGTAGTCATAACAATTATAACTTAAAATTTATATTAAGGATAGCAATCAGCCCAGTGGGATATACAAGTAAAAATGACTTTGAAACCAGTGTGGTATTCAAGCAGAGGTCTGACATCGCCCCCTAAGTACGCCATCTTATCCTTATAATAATAATTGATTATTTTTAATAACTGATTATTGTTATTATTATAAGTTTCAGTGTTCAGTATGAAACTATATATTATCAGTGTCTCAATGATTTTTAGTACAAATTTCTGTAATGATTATTGCTTTGAACCCTGTCCTCCCCAGCTTGCGAGGATCATGGCTATTCTCCAACAGCAGCGACAGCATCAGCAGGGGGGTTTAGGAGGAGCACCTGGAGGAGGGAGTTCAAAACTGTCTCCCTCTCACCTGGGGGGAGTCGCATCCAAACAGCCCATGGTAGACCCCCTAACCCACCCTGGAATGGGTGGCCCATTGTCAGACCTTCATGTCAAAACCCAGGGGATGTACTCGGGTAAGTTCAGCGGGGCAATGAGTTAAGGGGTTCGAGTTGGTAGAACAATCTGTCATGTTTAATACATGTTTTTAGATCTACATTACTTTATCAATAACCATGCCTTGCTTGCATAAAGTTCAATAATGCACAGACCTATGTGTAGTGTTACATAGTTTAAGGTCAGGATCTGTAAAAGCAATGATTCTGCTATTTCTTGTGCTTCCCATTTCTTGTAATGTATGGGGGTCCTTATGTCAATATTCTGGACTGACTTAGTTATTTATCATTATATTTAGGAACATGTGGTCTTTGGATACTGTTATCACTGTCAATGCTTTCAAAGACACCTTAGCTAAAATGGCCACGCCGTCATCCCAAGGCATTGCCTTGGTTGTCATAATCCCTGTTTCTCATGTTAACAACCTATGACTTTCAGTGTGTTTCAATTGATGTCGGTGTGATTAAATTGACTTTTTTTTAAGAAGCAGCCCAGGCAACATTAGGGGAACTCTTGTTTGCCCATGAATGGTAACATTGATTTTCTTGTCATGTCAGGGCTTGCTGCTGGTACTAACTTGTCAGGACTGGAACTGGGTTCCATGATGGGAGGAATGGGAGGGATTAAGGATGCGGGAGGGCAGCAGTCACGCTTCAAATGGATGATGGAGGGACACTCCCCAGCTCCGTCACCCCCTGACACCGCTCTTCACAAAAATGGTAGGTTGGCAGATGGTTTGGAATATTAACCTTGAAAAGACAGGTTACACACCTATTTGATAGCCTATTTCATCATGGATTATCTTTAAGTGTGCAGGAATGAAATTGTTTAAAATGCTTTTGTCTGCTTTCCTGACCTTATTTCTCACATATCCCATTCCCAAGGCCCTTTACCCAACTCTATAAAGGTGGGAGGAAGTTCACCTTACTCCCAGTATGAGCTGCTGGGGGGTGATAGTTTAGTAATGCCCCCTCAAGGTCCTGCAGACAACTGGCACAGGACTCCTGGGAGCAAGATGGGCACCAAGCCTGGCACATCCAGTTGGCCCCCAGGTAACTACCTCTTTCTCTGTATTTCAAAGCAAATATTATACAATAAAGCTCTGGTGGAACACTTCACAAACTAAATGTATCTGAAATGAGCTCAGATAACAGGCAGCAATGGTCTAATGAAGAAATACTAATCGGGGTAGTTGTTAATTTTGGTGTGTGTGCGTTTGGGTTTTTGAGGCAATTGATCTTGTTTTATGTATAACCTAGAGCAAACAAACAGAGCTTAACTACATACCTGAATTTTGTAGTTTTGTGATCGCTGAGAAAATTGAGAATCCATATAGTTTGTTAAAATTTTACCTTCGAGCTCAGATGGTATTCTTGCAATACCATCTGTAATACTATTACGACTCTGCATCCACTGTCATTACAAGAGAGTGTTTCTCTGCATTACTCATGCATATGACATTCTGTTGATGTTGCAACAGATTGCACAATTTTTTTGCATTGTATAATCTGTTACCAGTTTGCCAGTATCTTGATCACTGTAGTTCCCATGGAAACACTTCAGCATTGCAGTGCAGCAAATAAAGAGATTAGAGTATTGTTTAGGATGTATCCCAGTTCAATCCATAGGAACATGGTACTGTTCCTCTTTATGTTAAAGTCGGAACTATTTGTCTGGTCCCATGTCTGCTTACCTTCTTCAATACTGAGTAACTTTGGACATAACCTGAAAATCAACAGTGTGCATTACTGACTTGCCTCATCATCAGTTATCTCTTGCTTTCATTGTGACAGAGTTCCAGCCAGGTGTGCCCTGGAAAGGGATCCAGAGTGCTGGAGACCCGGAGTCTGACCCCTACATCACACCTGGAAGTGTTTTGGGTTCTGCAGGACCCCCCAGCCTCAATGATTCAGACCATCAATTACTGCGAGACAACACTGGTAAGAAGCATGCGTGTGGCCATAAAATGAATGTCTTGAAGCCCATGGGTCTTTTGGTTATGGTTTATGAATGCCCTTTCGGCAGAATATTTTGTTCCTCCTGCTAACTATCCTTCCTTCTTCATGCAACACAAATTTGGAAACCAGATGGTTTCCATATTACCCCAAATGAAAGCAAAAATTTGTTGTTGTAGTTGTTTAATGTAATGATTTTGGTTTTATTTTTGGCCAGCATGTATATGAACCTTACCCAGTAAATAACACCATATCCAAGTACAGCATCCCAACTGTATAAAAATTATTTATTCAGAATTATATTTTTTTATTATTATTATTGTTTGTGTGTGATATGGTGTTGCTGTTGCTTGTCCACTGTATGCTGCAGGGCCAAACCCCTCCCTCAACACCTCGCTGCCTTCACCTGGTGCCTGGCCCTATAGTGCCTCAGACAGCCACCTTGGCAATGCACATAACACAGGTATATTTTCAGAATCTTTCTCTCTACTCAATTACATTCTCTTTCTCCTATATACATATGTGGACTGTTTCCTTATCTCTTTCCATGTCTTCTCCCACAACTCCCCACTTTCTCTTTAGCAAAGTACTCTGAGTACAAGCCCAGCTGGCCCCCAGACCCCATAGGACACAACAAGCTGTGGAAGACCAATCGCAGCAGCTCCCAGCTACCACGCCCCCCTCCTGGGTTAACCAGTCAAAAGCACGCCTCACCATCCCCATGGGGTAGCGGAGGCCAGCGATCGGCCAGGGGTTGGGGAGGGAGTGGACCAAGCCAGGAATTAAGATTTGGGCCAGGTATAGTTTGTGCTTTTTGAAGAAACTGGAACAGATCTAATACTTATTGATTTGTAAAACCTGACCTTTTTAATGTGAAATAATCCTCCTTATGGTGAAAATATAGGGGTGAGATAGCTCATTGAGTAAAGCAGTTGTCTGGCAATCCTAAGGTTACTGATCCCCGGTCCTGCAGAAACCATTTTGAGGTGTCCTTTAGCAAGACACTGCTCCCCTAACTTGGAAGCTCACTATTCCTATACAATAGGATGGGTTAAAATGCAGAGAATTCCAAATTTACTCATGTGGGACTGATAAAGGAATCTATTTTAGATATGCTACCTACAAAATAGAATTGTGTGGAATGCACTGCAGTAAGGAAAGCAAATATTAAAACTGTCCTCATAAAAATTCAATCGTCTATAAGTTTTATGTTAGTCTTAGCTATCATTTATTGTGTCTTTTTTATTTGCCTTTCTTTTTCACCCTCTCTCCTTTTCTCTTTGTGTGCATTTCGCTTCATTTTTCTATAAAGGCTCAGCTTGGAGTGATGGTGTGGCCTCCAGAGGTAGCTGCTGGTTGCTGCTGAGTAACCTGACCCCTCAGGTAGAATAAGAGGAAGAGTTTTTATGGTGACCCTAAAATAAAATGGGTGCCCAGACATTGGCTGAGGATTTGAATTTGAAAGCATTTAGCCATCATTGCCATTTATCAGTATTCCCCTCCTGTCTATCTTATGGAAATTGAATGGAATCATGCATGACCCAGACATAATTGGATTGTGAAGTTGGATGATCATCCATTTAATCAATTGGGGATTGCATGAATGAGCCTGGCATGGAATGGCTACTCTGGGGAAAAAACACAGGAGAGAAAGTATTTAATTATGCAGCATAGAAAATTGTTTATCTTTTCTGTCTTCAGTACAAGGGAACTGGCGTGTGTGCTCCCTAATTTTCAACATGACAATTCTGACCTATAATTTTCAACATGACAATGTTGGTTTAAAACTTCACTATTTATTTAATTTACACACATTTTATACACACACACACACACACACACACACATAT
>OMLC01047676.1:10938-33841 GCA_900302585.1 Regalecus glesne | reverse complement strand
TTGTATGTATTTTGTATAGTTCTCACACACACACACACACACACACACACACACACACACACACATATATATATATATATATTGGAATTTGATATATCTATCGTAACACATCTGCAACTTCTGATAACACTCTTGGTGTACCTCAAGGCTTGGTTCTAGGGCTCCTATTTTTTAGTCTTTATCTTAACAATTTACCAAGTAAAGTACCAGCTGCAGGACCAGGGGAGCAGTTGGGGGCTTAATATCTTGCTCTAGGACACTTAAACATGCTTGCTGAAAGAGACAGGGATCAAACCAGTGGCCTTCTGATTATTAAACAACCTGTTTGCTACCTCCTGATACATGCTCCCCCTGACAATATGTCAGTTAATATTCTATTAAACAAAAATGGGAATGTGGTTTACAGATACTGTGCAGCCCATCAGGGGGTAGGAAGGAGGAGCCACATAAACGGAAGAAAAACTGGCCTCTGCTGGGTTCTCCACGGGTTGAGAGGGAGTGAACGGAAAGTTGAGTTTATGGGTGGCTGCGGCTTTGCATATTTTGGGTTTGGGTAATTTTCGGCATCGTTTGGGTGAAGAGGATAAACCTTTTGTGAGGCCCTGTGGAACACGTAATTATGTTGAGACAGGAACAACATCTGCAGCCCCTCGCCAAAATAACCCCAATTATGCCTATTGAAACGCAGTGTAATCAGAAATTACTTTGGGGAGATGTCAAGGGAGTGTTGTGGTCAAATAATAACAGGGAAAAACTCCTATCCATACTTTGGGAGTCAATAACCTCTCCTTTTATTTTGGTGTTACTTTCACATCTGTTTGATTGGGTTTGTCAAGCTCACATGAAATGTGGGCTCGTTGTTACATCAACAGAGCATTGTCACCATTATTGAATTGTTTTATTACCACACAACCAAGACCAGCGGAATTTGCTCTCTACATTTAACCCATCCTATTGTATAGGAGCAGTGAGTGCAGATACCGTGCAGCTCTCGAGTAGCAGTTAGGATATCAGCTCAAGGACACATCAACATGCTTTCGGAAGGGGCTGAGGATCAAACCATCAAATTTTGATTATTAATCAACGACCCTGCAGTTGTGTTCAAAATAATAGCAGTGTGTGTAAAAAGTTAGTGAAGCTCAAAATCCTCATAATAGCTTTTATTTCCATACGCGCAAATGCATTGGGAACACCGCACAGTCTATTCCAAATGAAAACATGATTAAAAAAATGATCAAGTTAGTTATTCCTTTACAGAAAGTGGAGAAAAGGAATATTATGCGCTTCGAAAAATAGCAGTCTGCATCTTTCTTTATAAACTCAAACATTTACTGTATGAACTGAAAAATGCTTTAAGATTTAACTAATATTTAGTTTATAACCACTATTTTTTTAGAACTGCTTCACATCTGTATTGCATGGAGTCGACTAACTTCTGGCACCTGTGAACAGGTATTCCAGCCCAGGAAGATTCTACTACATTCCACAATTGCTCGACATTTCTTGGTTTTGCCTCAGAAACTGCATATTTGATGTCGCCCCACACGCTTTCTATTGGATTAAGGTCCGAGGATTGTGCTGGCCATGCCATAACGTTAATCTTGTTGGTCTGGAACCAAGATGCTGCTTGCTCACTGGTGTTTGGTGTCATTGTCTTGTGGAAACACCCATTTCAAGGGCATTTCCTCCTTCACATAAGGCAACATGACTTCCTGAAGTATTCTGATGTATTTAAATAGACCCATGATCCTTGTTAAGCAATAGGCCTAACACCATAGTATGAGAATCATCCCCATATCATGATGCTTGTGCCCCCATGCTTTACTGCCTTCACAGTGTATTGTGGATTGAATTCAGTGTTTGGGGGCTGTCTGACAAACTATCTGCGCCCCCTAGACCCAAAAAGAACTTTCTTGTTTTCATCAGTCCACAATATGTTGCGCCATTTCTCTTTAGGCCAGTCAAATTTGTTATTTGGGAAATTGTAACCTCTACAGCACATGTTGTTTTTTCAACAATGAGACTTCGCAGGCTTCTTGCCAAATGCTGGGCTTCACATAGGGATCTTTGATTGTTATAGTACTCACAAGTAACTTTAGACCTTCTCTGATGTCCCTGGAGCTGATCATTGGCTGAGTCTTTGCCATTTTGGCTATTCTTCGATCCATTCGAATGGTAGTTTTCCATTTTTTCCCATGATCACAAAAGAGGTGAATTTGTTCAGCTGGATCAGAGGTTCAGGTGGATCAGAGGATCAGGTGACTTCTTCAGTCTTCATGACGGAAGAAGTCACCTGGTGAGTGACGAAACGTTTCTGTAATGAACCTCTGATCCAGCTGAACAAATTCACCTCTTTTGTGATTTCCCTACCTGGATTATTGAGCATGCATCAAGACATTTTTTCCCATGTTTTTCAGGTTTTGGTTGCGATTTTTTATATTTGAGATCATTTCAGCTGAGCAGCCTATCATTTTCTGCACTTCTTTATATATTTTCCCCTCTCTGAGCAGCCTTATAATTTTGATTACAAGGTTCTTGTTCATCTGAACAATGTCTAGAATGACCCATTCTACTCTGATTTTTGGAGAGAAATGCACTACATGTACAACATGCCTTGCTGCCTTTGTCCTTAAATAAGAGCCACCCACGTGACAACTGTTTTTTTTTACAGCTGAAAGACCTCCCTGGTTTAACTACACTCTGCTATTATTTTTAAGACGCCCCTTTCAATTAATAATTCAGTGACACAGAATCACCAGTATCTATGTCATGACTTTTGGGTCTCTTGGTTTTCTATTATTCTACTACACCTATTAGTAATTCTTTTTTTGCCATGTAGAAATATAATTTCAACCAAAAACAGTGATTGATCTGTTTAGTGATGCTGGACTGCTATTATTTTGAACAGAACTGTACCCCCGGAGCCATGCTACCCTATTTTGCTTTATATTTAACCTAGGAAAGTTTGTTGAATGCATGCTTTCTTTAAGCCTTGTCTTGGTTCAAATTTAGACGATCACTATACATTCAGACTAGGTCACTTCTTAGCCAAACTCTTCCACTGTTGGCCATTAGCAGCTACCTACTATTTCTGCTGTTGACGTGTGGGAACTGCCCACTAAAACCACAATATTCTTCCATTAGCTACTGGAGGTTGCGGATTTGTCAGCAACTAGGAGCTACCCAGTATGAGCATAGTCTTTGGCTAGTGGCATAGAGTCATTCTACTGGAACAGTTAAGGTATTAACCAACGATAAGAGATATATGTAATTTCCCAACATATATTGTCGTTGGTGGCCAGGGGGTTAGAATTTGTACCCTTCTGACTACGAACCCATTTATCTAACCTCCTATATGAAAGGCATTTTTTAAATAGTTATCGCTGCCTCAAGCAGCAAGTTATTTTGTAGTACAATGTAGTACAGCACATCTTCCCACAGTCCATTCTCTTTCTTTTTAGGATGTGGAAGTGATCTTCAGCAACATCCTGGACATCCATGAGCTGACAGTCAAGCTGTTGGGTCTGATTGAGGATGCCGTCGAGATGACAGCAGATGGCAGCCCTCATCCACTGGTGGGCAGCTGCTTTGAAGACTTGGCGGAGGTATGAATGGTTTCTGCTGAGAAAAAAACCTCCTCAGTCTTTCTTGATGTATAAAAACTGAAAGAGCATATGTTCGATCCCATGTGTTGGTCTTCCATTTTTATGTATCATAATTAATTCCTATGGAGTGGCGTGGGGCACAGGCATAAATGGATCATTTGTGATTGATTCCATGTTATTTCAAACTAGTTGCATAGTAAAATTTTCCAAATGACAATTGTGTTAGGGTTTAGATTCATGCCTCATACATTGTACAAGGACAATAGAAACTCACATGCAGTGCTAAAATACACCTGATTTATGACAAACCACTGAAAATGATTGTAGAATTCAGATGAAGAATAGACTTAATATTGTACAGATCAGCTGTTATAAGCTTAGTATGATATAAACATAACACCTTACAGTCTTACAGATTGCAATCGACTTCCATGCAGGTAAAACCTGGAAATTTTGTAAAGAAATTTTGAAGATAGAGGCCTTTGAGATGTGGGCTTATTGAAAAATGTTAGAAGTTTCATATACAGCTCATGTGACAAATGATGTAATTCTGAAACAGGTAAAAGAAAGTGGTAGATGACTTAAAAATACCATAGGGAAGAGATAATTCCAATACTTTGGCCATTTGATAAGACATGATAAGCTGCAGAAGACACTGACATAGGGGAAGGTCAGAAGAAGACAGCAAGGAAGACCACACAGAGTATAGCAGACATCAAGGAGTGGACAAGAGGGAACTTGGGGAATGTGTCAGGAAGACTGCTGATCGAGAATACAGGAGAACTTAACCGCAAATTTACCAATGGTAGACATAGGGAGGAAGGATGCACAGATCAGACTTTGTTGCAATCATTGTTTAAAGCTCATATATTGTTTAACAAATTATATTCATCACCAAACACCATAAATCATGTAGCAGGTACATGCTGATATCTATAATGTTTAATTGTAATTGTAATTTTTGGATATCATTTTTTAGAATTTAAATATTTCACTTAAGTCATTATTTTTGATGTACCTATTATGTACCTACACTATTGCACTTGGCATTGCACGTCCTGTTGGCTATGATATGATTACCATTAAGTGTTCTAAGAAACTTTAGGTGATCACATAAATATATCTGCTAATATACTTTTCGTACTGGGGGAGTTTAAGTGGTTTTTTTTTCAGGTTAAATTGTGCTCCCATAGTTACAGTGGGGAAAAATAAGTATTTCACCTGGTACTGATTTTGTGAGTTTGCCCCTTACAGATAAATGAACGGTATATACTTTCCATGGTAGGTTTATCTCAACAGTGAGATACAGAATTATTTTTTTTATCCCAGAAAATCCCAGTATATTAATTTAAAACATGTATTTGTGTATTATTGAGTAAATTAAGAACTTCATGCCTTACAAATCAGCAAGAATTCTGGCTCCCACAAACCAGTTATGTGACCAGGAGGCACACATATTAGTCATCTTATTTAATCAGTACTCCTAATTAAGTGCTTGTTGCCTGTATAAAAGACACCTGTCCACAGAATTAATCAGATTCCACCCTCCGCACAATGGGCAAGACAAAAAATTTGTCAAAGGCCATCAGATGCAAAATTGTAGCCCTGCACAAGACTGGAATCAGGTACAAGACCAATGGAAAGCAGCTTGGTGAGGAGTGAACTGTTTGTGTGATAATTAGAAAGTGGAAGAAACACCAATTGATCATAAATATCCCTTGGTCTGGGGCTTCACACAAGACCTCACCTCGTGGAGTGAACCTGATCATGAGAAAGGTGAGGGAACAACCCAGAACTACATGTAAGGAGATTAATGATCCTTGTTAATGATCTCAAGGCAGCTGGGACCACCGTCACCAAGATGACCGTTAATAACACACTACGTCATAATGGATTGAAATCCTGTAGTGGCCGCAAGGTCCCCCTGCTCAAGAAGGCCCATGCCCAGGTTTGTCTGGAGTTGGCCAATGAGCACCTGGAAGCTTGGGGGAAAGTTCTGTGGTCAGATGAGACTAAAATTGAGCTCTCTGGCATCAACCTGACTTGTCGTTTTTGGAGGAAGAAAAAGCTGACTTGCACCCCAAGAACACCATCCCCACCGTCAAGCACGGCAGTTGAAAAATTATGCTTTGGGGCTGTTTCTTGCTAAGGAAAGAGGATGACTCCACCGTATCAAGGTGAGGATGAATGGCGCCATGTACTGGGAAATCCTGGGTGAGAACCTCCTTCCTTCAGCTAAGACACTGAAAATGGGTTGTGGATGCGTGTTCCAGCATGACAATGACCCCAAACCTATGGCTAAGGCAACAATGAGTGGCTCAAGAAGAAGCACATTAAGGTCATGGAGTGGCCTAGTCGGTCTCTGGACCTTAATCCTATAGATAATTTTGGAGGAAGCTGAAGCCTAGAGTTGCCAAGTGACAACCTACAAACCTTAAGGATTGGAGAGGATCGGCAAAGAGGAGTGGGCCAAAATCCCACCTGAGATCTGCACAAACTTAGTGGCCAACTACAATAAATGTTTAACCACTGTGCTTGCCAACAAGGGTTTCTCCACCAAGTATTGAGTCATGTTTTGTTAATGGGTTAAATACTTATTTTCCTCAATAAAAAAAATAAATGGTTAAAATTCATATACTGGGATTTTATGGGATTTTTTAATATTCTGTCTCTCACTGTTAAATTGAACCTACCATGAAAAGTATAGACCGTTCATTTATTTGTAAGCTCACAAAATCATCAGGGGGTAAACTACTTACTTTTCTCATTGTACATTCAAAGTTTATGGCAATAAAGGTATGCAGGATTATTCCTCATTGCTTAACAATGCATTCAAATAGTTTCTTTAAAAACAAGACAACAGACTCGGACACAAGCTGGGATCCAGAACAACTGTGTTTATGTGAACATACTCGCTGGCACACCACATTACTCTGAAGGTTGTTTCCTTTTTTGTAGGAGCAAGCATTTGACCCTTATGAGACCATGTCCCAAGATATCCTAAACAGGGGGTTCCATGAGCACTTCAACAGCCTGATGTCACGGCCCACCGTTGGCCTCTTCTTCCAGGTAGGCTGTTACTCTTTTCGGAGATCTATTTTCCACATAGGATTTACACAACCATAAACACAGAATATTTTAATCTTGAAAAGTTTGTGATCTAAGCAAGGAAGTTTGCACAATAACAGAAAAATATAATTTAGTCTCAACACACCAAGGACTGGATACTCTACTATATGTGGAGCTCTTTGCATTGTGAATAGTAATCTGAAGGATTTTTATTGATATCGTTTGGCTGATGGAAAACTGGAAAATGGAAACTGTCAGTGAGAAGGCGAGGTTTACGAATGTTACTTAGCTTGTCTCCATCAAGTAGACTCCATCTTACGCTGAAATTCATTGTTAGTCAATGGCATTTTTATTCTCCAATTTTGCTATTAAACTTGCTTGGTTATATATCTCAGAACATCATGGATTCCAGTGTGACTCAACCTTTGTCATACCATGTTCATCTATTGCTTTCCAATGTTTGCTCTAGTATATGTAATTAAAATAGAAATCCCATAAAACCTTGAAAGAGAGGGAAATATCTTTTTTTTAAGTGATAGTATAAGTGGGTCAATTTGTGTGTTTGCACCAGGCCACACAATGTCTCTGCATTTTGTTCCTGCCTTTCTCTGAAGTTGAGCTCTGTGCCTTGTGGAAGTCCTCCCAGTATTAGTTAAGGGCATGTCTTGACAAATTCAGCATCCTTTGTTGAGCTTATTTTCCTTTTTCCATGTTATCTTTAGACATTCCTCACAAGAATGCTATTGAATTTGGCTCAGTGGAGAGCGATTCATTGATCTTTGAAGATGCATTATGTATTGTTGTTTTCCCAAGCTGTTTAGCCATTCACATGAAACAATATCAAAACTACGATATTTTTTTCATCTGTATACTTATATGTAGGTTTGTTAAACACCCAGCTCTCGTGAGATCCCTGTAAGGGATATTAATTAATTAATGATCACAATCTGTGTGTACATGCATGTGTGTTTGAATGTATTTAATGATTCCCTAATCAGTCCCGCAAGGGGAAATTTGGATTTCTCTGCATTTTTGACCCAAACTATTGTATAGGAGCAGTGACCTGCCAACATATGGCGCTCAGGGAGCAGTTAGAGGTTCAGAGTTTTGCTCAAGGACACCTCGACATACTGTATGCAGGACTGGGGATTGAACCTGCAACCTTCCGATTGACAGACGACCATTCTATCCACTGAGCTATGCTGCCCTTATATATATACCCATGTGAGGCTAAGCCAATTATGCCCCACTAACTATGGACTTCGGGCTGTGGTTGGAAACGGTGCATCTGTGATTCAAACACCCAACTGCATGATTCAGAGATGCGCTAAGCATCGCCTTACCCCTACGCCACCGGAGGCCTGGATTTTTTTTCTGACATCCTATCCTTTGACACCCCCTAGCCGTTGATTCAGATTTATGAACAACACCTGGGTTAAAATTAAATCTCAAGGTCTTACCATATTTAACTGACCACATTAACTCGTTTGACAACCACATCAAGTTCACCGGGGGAGGATGTTAAGAATGACGTGTGGGCTTTCTTTGATTGCGAAATTAAAATTGGTAATGGGAGACGGTTGATTGTTGATGTATACCATAAACCCACACATAAGGATCGGTATATAAAGTCTGATTTTCACCACCCATTAGAAGGCAAACTAGGAGTCATCAGGACTCGGTACCACTGAGCAGACAGCGTCCTCACTGACTCGGCACCCGAGGGGAGAAATTCTCCATTAAACAGTCCCTAGTTGAGTGTGGTTATCCCAAATAGGCATTTGTCAAAGCTAGCAAGCCTCCCAAACAGTGCAAATGAAGGGAGAAGACCAGCTACCCAAGCGTAAACTTGTGGTGATTCCATATGTGGCAGGAGTCTCAGAATGGTTGAGAAGTATATTTTCTAAACACAGTGTCTCAGTTGCTTTCAAACCCCAAAACAAAAAGAGTCAAAAATTGGTCCATCCCAAGGATTGGGTCCCCCGGCACAAACAGAGCAATAATTTGTAGGCTGTTAAATGCCAGGAGGACTGCAATGACTTGTACATCAGGGAAACCCAACAGATGCTTGCCAAGAGGATGGCATAACACAGGAGAGGCAACACATCAGGCCAGGTCTCTGTATTCTACACCCATCTACAGCCTAGTGGTCACTCATTCAATATGATGATGTTCACATCTTTAATAGGGAGGAACGCTGGTTTGAAAGAGGGGTTAAAGAGGCCATTTATGTTAAGGAGCGACCGTCGTTGAACTGGGGTCGGGGCCTGAGTGTATATCTGTCGTCTTCTTACAATGCTGTGATTGCAATTACTCTCATATCTTCTGTGAATAGTACCCATTACCACTGAATGTGGAGTCGATGACAGACTTGTATATGAAACCAGCCTTTTGTTGTGTGGTATCACTGTATTGTTTGTCAGGGTGGTGAGGGTTGCAGTCAGCTCAGGCTAAAAGTGTCACCTGTTGGAGTGACAAAACATTTCTGAATAAACTTCTGATCCAGTTGAACCCATTCACCTCTTTTTGTAATTACCTGTAGTTTCTCTGATGAGACTTTAACAGAACATTTGTTCATGTGTTAATATCCGACTACGAATTGTCTGTGTATCAGCCAAAAGCAGTCAACTGTGCTAACTATTGCTTTTTGGTTTGTTTTTGTACAATATGTTTATTACATGTTTTACAAGTAGTAAAGTACAGAGACAAATAAGAAATTATGCCAAAAGGAAAATACAAATAATCATAAAGTCAAAAGAAAATAAATAAATGAATAAAAAAACACACAAACAAAACAATTCAAGACAATGACATGTATTATTGTATCACTAGTACACCAAATTGACCCAAAATATATCAAAGAAAAGGTCAGTAGCCTATTGTTAATGTCAGAATATTAACACCATAATTTCCTCCTGTGGGGGGGATTGCAGTGTAATTAAGGAATATATAATTTAAAGGAATATCTTATCTTATAACTGCTCAAAGTCTCCATCAAATTGAGCAAGATGGTCCAAAAATGGCTGCTCAATCTTGTAGATTTTTTTAAAATTGTCCGTCAAGCTATATCAGATTTTCTCCATATGTAATGCAGATGTAAGTTCTGATAGTCACGTCTTGAAGAGTTGTGCTGCTTCTGACTTCAAAACCATTAAAATTAATCTCTTTGCAATTAACATTCCATACATGATGGTGTGCTGTACAGGAATGCTTTGAGGCAATAGAAACAGGGAGTAGCCAAACAGTACCACCTCTGGCTCAGGCTTGAATACACAGTTGTATATTTCAGAGAATTATTGGAAAAAGTCCACACCAGACATCATACAATTTTAGAAATATCCAGAAAAGATCGGTTAAGGAACCAGCATTACATTTACATTGGTCACACAAAGGGGAAACAGTGGGATATATTCTATGTAGTTTAGTTTTTGAATAGTGGAGTGACCAGAGACCATGACCAGATTCTCCAGCCATGTAGAGGTGTTGCCTTTGGCTTTGGTTGTATATACAGTGGCCAAAAAAACTATTTCACCCCGTGCTGATTTTGTGCGTTTCCCCCCTTACAAATAATGAACAGTCTATACTTTTCATGGTAGGTTTATGTTAACAGTGAGAGACAGAATATAAGAAAAATCCCAGAATATCCCACTATATTTATTTTAAACATTTATGTGTGATTTATTGAGGAAAACAAGTATGTGTGGGTGTTCTAGCATGACAATGACCCAAAACATGGATGAAGCAACAAAGGAGTGGGTCAAGAAGAAGCACATTAAGGTCTTGGAGTGGCATACTCAGTCTCCGGACCTTAATCCTATAGAGAATTTGTGGAGGGAATTGAAGCTTCGAGTTGCCAAGCAACAACCTACAAACCTTAAGAATTTGGAGAGGATCTGCAAAGATGAGTGGGCCAAAATCCCTGCTGGGATCTGTGCAAACTTAATGGTCAACTACAACAAATGTTTGACTGCTGTGAACTACTTATTTTCCTCAATAAAACATTTTTTTTAAATTAATATACTTTGATTTTATGGGATTTTTTAATATTCTGTCTCTCACTGTTAAGATGAACCTACCATGAAAAGTTTAGACTGTTCATTTATTTGTAAGGGGGCAAAGTTAAAAAACAGCAGGGGATGGAATACTTATTTTCCCCACTTTAGTTGTTGATAATATTCTCTGAAGCGCCTGTTTGTATAGATAGGATCAGTGATAATATCCCCATATTTTGATTTTGATTTTGTTTTGTATATAGCTCTGCTAGCCTGCAAACCTCTCAGCTGTCCGGCTAATAACTTCTGGGGCTCATCTTGTTTGAATCATTTTTGTTTCAGTTTAAACAGTTGGTCCTGCACCTGGGCAGATGATGTGTTATTGTATCCATACCCAGTTTAAGAATGTTCTGTTAGGTGATGGAAGTGGAAGATGATTTAGTTTTCTTTGATCTTTTTTGATTTCTAAAAGGTGTTTTTTCTTATTTTTTCTCATTAAGTTTTCAAAAGAAATAATCTGTCCTCTAACCACAGCCTGAAAAGCTTCTTATAAGGTCGAGTCTGTGACCTAGATTATCCTTAGTTTCCAAAAATTCTGATATCCTAGAAAAAATGAACTGAGAAAACGAGGAGTCGGAGAGAAGTGAAGGATGGAACTTCCAATTATAGTGTTGTTTCTTATGGTTGAGGCCAAGTAATAATAATATTGGAGACTCATGGGAAATTCGAATATTATGATATGTGGTGAAAATCACATTTAATAACAAGCAAAAATAGTCAATTCTAGAGAAATATTTGTGCCTTTGTGAGAAAAAGGAATAATCCCTATGTGTGGGGTGCTGAAGCCTCCATATGTCAACTAGATAAGTGGATACCATTAAATTATTTAAGGCCATGGAGGCAGCAGAAGGCAACTAGTTTGTTTGAGCTGATCTATCCATAAAATTTTGATTGACCCAGCTACATCTAAGCAACTTTGCTCTTGTAGACTTAATGTGAGTTTCCTGCAGGAATATAATGTCTGCAGCTAAGGACTTCAAATGAGAGAATATTTTTGCCCTTTAAATGGCATGCCCCAATCCATGGACATTCCAGCTGGTAAACGTAATCCCAGCACCTCTTGAAGTAAGACTAGAATGCATACCTTGAAACGCTGATAACAGCATAAAGAATAAAAACAGAAAAAAACAATTAAAAACATACCCCCCCCACACACACACTTTCCCGAATAAAGTAAGAGCATAGGGAAGAGCATAGGCTGCCGGACCATAGGGAAAGATAGTTTAGTTAAGCTAACAAAAGAGCCCTGCGCTCTCTCTCGAAAACAAGTAGCATAAAAATGTTTCAACCTGTGTGATTGCCAGAAAAGAAGTAACATAGCGTAACCATACAGAAACCATACAGAAAATATAGTCATCCAAAACACATCTAATGCTCAGGGTATAGTGCCTGCAAAACAGCCCGGCTTCTTGTGAATATAATACCTGCTCCTGGTTTCCCAGGGTGACCCTAAGCCGGGCTGGATACATAAAGCCAACCCTCACGCTGGCCTCCTCAGAGCCTGTTATGAACATCCTCGAAAGCCTGTTACTGTTTGACCACATCCACTGGAAAATCGGGAAAGAAATGGATCGCCTCATCTTTTGCGTCAGGGATATTGTTGGCTTGAAAGCTGTAGCATTTTCTCCTTGGTTTGGAAATGATGGATGCGGGCTATCATGATGCGCAGTCTTATGTGTTCCTCCAAAGAATGCTTCCCTAAGAAATGTGCATGAGCTACCACAACCGGGCTAGAAAAAAATGCTAGCACCTAGCAGCTCAGGGATAAACTTCTCCAGAAACTCCACCGGGCATCTTTTCTCGATCTTTTCAGGTAGGCCAACTATTTATATAGTTCGATGCCCAGAGCGAGCCTCTAGGTCGATCACTTATGACTGGAGTGTATGGTTTCCCTCCTGGATTTTCATGCAAGCTTGTTCAATTTATCACACCCTTATCTGTTGTCTGAGACTCACCAAAGATGCTTTAGTGGATGCCAAAGTTGCCTCTGATGTGTCAAATCGATCAGTCATCTTTTTTTTCATGCTCTCTATTGTCAGAAGAATGCTGCTAGAATGCTACATCAGTGTCCTTGCTAGCCACGAGGTCCGTCATGGAGTGTTCTGGTGCTAGCGTTAAGCTCCAGCTTTGGTGAAGTCTCAGTTGGGCTATTGCTGTTTTCCCCAATCTGTCTTCACTTTTCGCATCGTCCCGCTTTTAGTAGTTAGTTGAAATAACAAGAGGTCGGGTAAACTGGTGAATGTTAAGTTAAATAACAAATTATTTTATAATTTGGAGAGGAGCTCAGAAAAAAAACCATCTACTCATCTGCTGCTCACTAACGCCCCCCCCACTATTGCTATTTTTATAGTTGAGGTGGTCATTTATATTTTTTTACAATTTTTCCATGAAAAAAATCATTACCATAATGTGTCCGAGGGATTTTTTTACATTTAACCCCAAATATCCCAAAGATTCTGTTCAATTTAATACATACATAAACACAAAAATGGTTGAAATGGTACATTCTAACTGATAATATTAATATTTCGTGTCTGACATTTATAAATTAAAATGTTTTTTGATTAATATGTGTGTCCAGACCAGGGGCAATCATTACCAAATGTGCTGCCTATTTGCCCCCATTAAAATCATTGTTGTTTAAATAAAGCTTTTGTTGACCCATGATACACTGAATGAAGAGAAGAGGCAAATTGGCTACAAAATAAGATGTCATTTTAAGGTTAAGCTATAGATATGGTAATGATTATATTTAGTGTACACTAAGTGTACACTATTAATGGTCATTACCGTAATCATGCTTTTTTGAATTATTGATTCCAAAGTCAATAGAAAATTTGCTTTTGTAGAGCCAGAGTGATAGCGAAAATATTTCTTCTATTGCATTATGGCTATGCAAACTATTATGCTAGCTAGTGTTCTGGTCATTCATTACCTAATGCTCTGCATTACTCCAAGTTCGTGAGAAACACCCAGTTGACAATGGATGATGGAATTGGGCTATCTGGTCAACACAGGCTACGTTTTTGGTGCTCAGATGCCAGGTTACATGGGATGGTTTCATACTGGCATTTGCGAACATTACACTGCAAAGAAAACACAATGGTTGTGGTGGTATGGAGGCTGTATGTGCGAAACCAAAGTGCCATTGAAAAAGACACTGGGATACCTTGTTGTACCACTTGCTTTGTACAACAGATGAAAATTAGCTTGGTGGTTAAATCTGGCCTGTTTACATTCTAAAATGTCCATTAATATGCAATGCACCTATAAAGTATTTATTGTTATTATTACTATTTAATAATGATCATAATAATGATAACAAAGTTAAAGGTTACAGTCCCCATTCATCTACATTTTTTATTATATGTTCCTACTTTGGGAACATTTTTTTGGTATTTTACTCTATATGATAGAAAGCTTTGGCAGTCAATATGCCAGTATTTTAGAACAGAACACTGCTTTGAACAAAACTAAGTTACAGGTTATATCGACTGCAATCAACTAATAATGAGAGATGACAATCATCAGGCATAATAAACATAGTCCACATAATTGAATTTAATTTTGATTGAACTTTGTCAAAAGTATTTTCTCTTTACTCCCAAATACCACAAAACATCTTTTTTTTCCTGTTGGTCTCTTTCAGTTAATTTTTTTAGATCTCTGCTGATATTGTCTGGACGTTTTCAATTACAGTTATATTTGCTGTAATTGCTTTGCTACTTTGCAAAACCAACATTTTCATGTCCATCTGAGAGAGTTAAGCACAGTGATGTGTGTGTGTGCGTGCGTGCGTGCGTGCGTGCGTGCGTGCGTGCGTGTGTGTTGGTTTCTGTCAAGAATTTGAGAAATGTCCCAGGTAATGTGGTTCCTCTCAAGCATTTTGTGCAATGCATTCAAACTGGTGTACAGCTGTCATTTGTATCACACACAGCCTTGTGAGAATTTAATTCGTCGCTCTTTTCCCTCATTCTCCCATTCCCCTTTCTCTTTCTCTCTCATGGTTACCCGTCTTCTCTCCCCTTGCTCCTCTCTTTCTGTCTCCTTTCTCCTTTGCTTGTCAGATGGATGTGTCTGTTGAGTGTCAGGCTGCTGCACTCTGCAGCGTCTGGCACTGTGGCCAAATTACATCGCATTCTAAAAATAGAACAGGCAACCACACTGAGGGCCGTTTTTCTCCTAGATAGAGTGGGGAGGGGATGGGGTGGTAGTGGCCCAAGGCACGTTGCATGTTGAAAATAAGCTGTAAATTAAGACGACAAAGGAGCAGGACTTGAGCGTGAGTAGTCCTGTGCCTCGATGAAATGGGCACGTTGTAGTCATGGCCATGCTCTGAATGGTATTTCCAATGGGGTTTGTGCATTTGTGGTTGGGTTTGCTATGCTGCTGCACGTCATATCCTGTTGTTGCCTCTGATCATTGAAAATGATACTAAAAGGGATAGGGTTTTGTAAAAAAGAATTATAATTCTGTTTGCATGCTGTCCAGCCAAAAATCTGACATACCTGTTCAAAGGTGCTCGTGGATTAATGCTTCATAGTGGTATTTTTGAGCTCAGGCAAGAGAGCAATGAGAGAACGGCTGATGGTTGTTTTTTAGGTTATTTTGTCTGTGATTCTCCTTTAAGGTTTTGTGTATGTGTGTTTGTGTGTGCACGTGTGTGATGAGGATGCACACGCATATGTGTAACAGTGTTTGTGTGAACATTCTTGTTCATTTCAAGTATCTTTTATTGTCATAAGATCACTCCTCAAATGCAACTATAACACATAATCAGCACATAAATCCAATCACATAATCAAAAGCACAATTAGGCATTTAGTTTTCCTCTCTCTTGCTCAGTCATATGCACAAGCATTTTTTCAGACTTCTCCGTTTCACAACCATACGCCGCACACACTCACAAATGCACACACATGCATGCACACATGTATACACACACACACACACACACAGGAGTGTGGACACTCCTCTGGAGTCTGAATAGCACAGTATTGATTCATCTATCAGGGGAATTTGGAGATTTAGGGGAATATTATGCCCTCAAACATTTTCCCCCATTTAATTTTTGGCTCTGTGTGCTTTGCTAGCATGGAAAATTCTTAATGTGAATAATGGAATACTTCACATATGTGACTAGTGCTGCGACCACTAATGATCTCAGGCTTCATTTAGAAAAGTTATTTGACATGGGCTTCTATCATGAATCATTTTACCCAGATCAAAGAAACTTAAAGTGTTTCCATGATATCTATTATGATGCATATGATAATGATGTTAGATTTGGCTTTAGACACAGGGGGATGTTACATCAACATATTTTATTATACCACCTTATTAAAATTATCTGTTCATATTCATAATTTAAGCTTGAGTTTTGCGTTCAGCAAGAAATCTCTGCTCAAGGATTTAACAAGTAATTCCTGCAAATAATCCCTTAAACTCTTATCGGATGGTTGGATATATTCAGAATTATTGAGAATTTTGTGTCGCTAATATCTCTGCCTTTGTTTTTGTCTTTTTGTGTTGTTGGTTTTTGTCTCAGTCTGTTGCTGAAGGCTTCAAAGAAGCTGTCCAGTATGTCCTTCCACAGCTTATGATGGTCCCAGTATACCACTGTATGCATTACTTTGAGCTTCTGAAGGTATGTTGTAACAAGAGGGCAGGCATAGTAATTACTCAGAATTTAACTTAAATTAGTCCAGGTGGATACGGGGGTCCTTTTTCTCATCTGGATTAGCCAGATTAACAATTACTTTCTCATGTGTATAAATGAATGAACACTTCACTCTCGCCTATCAGAACATTTGCACATTATCTCATAATTTCAGATTAACATAATTGGTAGGAAACTGGTCCGATTTTGTATACAGTTAGAATACGGGTTGATAGGCTATCACCATGGTTACATTACCCAAGGACCAATCAGCATGGCCTATTTCCTGACCTGTCCCAGATTCAGTCAGCTATGAGCTGCTCCTATTTCTAAACCAGCTATCTTGGCTCTCTATCATACGAATTATCTATTGTCAACTGCTTAGCCGAATTGTGGGGGAACTGGAGCCTATCTCAGTTCTCATTGGGCGAAAGGCGGGGTACACACTGTATAGCTCACCAGTGAATCACAGGGCAGAGCAATTAGGGGAACGGTGTCTTGCTCAAGGACACCTCAACACGCTTCTCAGCAGGTGTGGAGATCGAACCTTCCACCTTCTGATCGCCAGATGACCACTCAACTCACTGAGCCATGCCGCCTCTCATACTAATTAATATCTTCCAAATATCACTTATGCTCACTCTTCTCCAGATTTTGTTGAATTATATTTTTAATTGCTTGGTTTACATGAATACTCTGAGGCAAAACATGACTAGGCTAGAGCCTATTCATTTCTAATTAGTTGTCATTTCCTTCTACTTTACTTTCGTTATATTTCCAATAGAAAGAACAGAGCTGTTGTTGAAAACGAATTTAATATTGTACCCCATGTTAATAAATCATTCTGACCTTAGCCTGATTACACACAGCCAGCCCTATTGAGAAAATGCAGTTGTTAACATCCCATTGCTTCTGCTGCATCTATCATACTGATCAGATCTGCTGTTGCTACTGTGACATATCCCCGACTATGGGGGTGTACTGTTAGCCTTGTTTCCATAAGATATTTGTGTGCAGATTTTGAAATGTCACACTAGAAAATGTTTATAAAAATTGTCACATTTTTTTATCAAAACATCCCCAATTTTGCAAAAAAGTTTTCATGCTCCCCTGAGCTGTTATTTTAACCTTTTTTGAAAAATAATAAATGTGCTAACCTTTGCTGGATAAGTTCTGATTTAACGAACCTTTAACTCAAACGACTGATCAGCTGTTTCTGCTGTCAGTTGGTTCCTGGATATTCCCATGACATATATTTTTTCATCTTTGTCTCTGGACAGCATATAACATGGCCAATGATATTTGACATGAAAGAACACATACAACTTTACCAGTTGAAAATAAAAATCCTGAAGACTTCTCCATTTTCTTCCTGGTTCGCAATCTCAACTTCTACTCTATTACAGCCATGCGTAACATGGTCTATACTACCAATCTCTGACAAAACTTTGCTTTCTATACCCAACCTTATTCACTCTAAACCAGTTGGTAGAAATTAGCCAAATTCGCAGGTTCTTTTATCTTTCTCTTTTTTTGACATTTCAAAAGTTTGTTTAAAATTCACCTGAAAATGAATGGAAACACTGTTACCACGGTAATCTTACTAGCGTTAATATCTTACATACTCTGAAGTGGTAATATATGGTGCATGCTTTGGTAATTTCCCAGCAACTCCAGGATCGCAGTGAAGATCAAGATGACAGAGAATGCTTGAAACAGGCCATCACAGCCCTTCTCAACCTTCAGTGCAGTGTGGAGCGAATCTACACTAAACACCAGCCCCGCCGCAAGCCTGGGTAAGTCTCCTCTAAAACTTTTCTTTCTCTTACAACTTTTACATCATTCTTTATCCATCTATCCAGATATTAAGTTTAATTTATTTTGCTGATTTATTCATACATGCTATTAGTGTGTATGTGAGGGGCGGACAGAGCATGAATACAAACACTAATTTGAATAAGGAGCAAGTGCCTGTAAATGTGCACACGTGAGCAGATGGATGGGCAGTGTTGGGGCACATTGATTGTTAATAGACTCAGTTTGTATATGTTGCATGCCAAAAAAGTGTTGCACAAAGAAAAAAAAATCCTCTGGCTCCTCCCCTTTGCAGTGAGCCCATGTACCGGCTATATAGCCGTCAGGTCCGCAGTAAGCAGCTTGCCATCAAGCGGATGAACGAGATCCAGAAGAGCATTGATGGATGGGAGGGGAAAGATATCGGCCAGTGCTGCAGTGAATTCATCCTGGAGGGCCCGCTGTTACGAGCCGGTGCCAAGCATGAGCGTCACAACTTCTTGTTTGATGGTCTGATGATCAGTTGTAAGGCCAACCAGAGCTCCCGGCTCCCAGGGGCTGGGAGTGGTGCTGAATACCGCCTTAAGGAGAAGTTTGTCCTGAGGAAGATACGCATAGTGGACCGTGAGGACTCACTAGAGCAACGGCATGCCTTCGAGTTGGTGGGAAAGGATGAGAACTGTGCAATATTTTGTGCACGCTCTGCCGATGACAAGGCAGCCTGGATGGCAGCACTCGTGACCCTCCAGTACCGATCCACCCTTGACCGGATGCTGGACACGGTCCTGCAACATGAGGAACAGGCTCAGCCCCTCAGGCTTCCCTCCCCGGATGTTTACCGCTTTGCCGTGCAGGACTCGGAGGAGAACATTGTCTTCGAGGATAGAGTGCAGAGCAAAACAGGAATCCCCATCATCAAAGCTGGCACGGTGGCAAAACTCATTGAGAGACTCACCTACCACATGTATGCCGGTAAGTACTGTGGCCTGAAGGAGCGGTGTATGGGTATACATATGCATGTAATAGATCAGTGGTTCTAAACTCAAGTCTTTAGGACTTCCAGTAATGTGACATATCATAAAGCTCTGATTAGAGAACTAGAATACCTGGAACACAGGTGAATGTAATTCACAACCAGACAACAGAAATCATCTGCACTGGTGATACCTGTGGACTGGGTGGAGAACCACAGTAATCAACCCTAATTTCGGTCCTTTAAATTTCATTTGAAGAATTCAAGTGTTTGATTTACAAAAGTGCAACAAAACGAAATCCTGACTGTATGTTAAAGGCATATTTTCCTTTTGCCCAGTCTTACCTAATTTGATGCTCTGTCATTGCTCTTGTAGACCCTAACTTTGTGAGAACATTTCTCACTACATACCGTTCTTTCTGCAAACCACAAGAGCTTCTCAGCCTGCTGATAGACAGGTATGTTGATTTTCACACACACACACACCCACACACACAACTTAGATGCACATAGTCTGAAACAAACGTTATACTAAAGATATCAATAAGGTTCAAGTGGAAAGAGTAAATTCTAATGGGTTTGAGTACAAAGTGAGATTTCCCCATCATTTTACATTGGTCCCAAAGAACAATATATGTGCGGCAAAATCTCGTTCGACATCATGAATCAATAATTACAATAAAGATGAAAAATCCAATACAAAAAGACTTGCATTAAGCATATTACTGACAGTGTAGCTTCCATTATTTTCGTCTTCAGGTACCAGATTTCCTCATGATCAGTCGATGTAATGGATTGATTCATGACTCTTGGGAGGAATGAAGTTTTGTATCTATTACATTTTTTAAGGCAGTTGTTCCTTATCCGAGGTCAAGGTCTGATAGGATGTTGTTGGTGTAAAGGCCACTGACGTAAATTGTTAATTTGTGATAATGGGCTATACAAATAAAATTGACTTGACTTGACTTGACTATTAGTTTTAATGTGCTTTGCCTGAAATGTATACCTGAGTGAAAAGTTTATCACCCCAAGTAAGTAAAAGTTTATTCACATAGCACTTTTAAAAACTGCTACAAGTACGTTACATGCAATCATGAAAAATAAAAGTAAATCGATAAAAAAATTAAATGAAAACTAAAGTTGGAAGGCTGATCCTGGTAGCACAAGAGGGACTTCACCTTCAGTCCCATATTTAATATTTTTTTTATCGACACAAGACAATTATATTATTGAGTGGTCTGATCAAACCGTTTTAAAAATGTCCATCATAGAGGTACAAAGACATGAAGTCATAAATACATAAAGTCAATGTATCCTACAAAAAAAGCTGTATAACTGCCATTTGATGTTTCCTCCCTTTTCCCAGGATTGAGATTCCTGAGCCCAAGCCTACTGAGGCTGACCGGCAGGCTCTCTGGAATGGTGACCAGCCAATGGTAGCAGAGCTTCAGAGGTTCCGGAAAGAGTATGTGCAGCCAGTCCAACTGAGGTGAGAAATCCATGGACCAGAATGCATTTCACTCTAATGAATTGTGAATGAGGATTCTCGTGTGAGGCAGCAATGTTTCTGAAGCAGGTGGGACAAAAGAAAAATAATTGAGGGAAGTTGAGGTAAGTTGGTAAGATAAGATAAACTATTAGTCCCACAGGGGGAAATTACAGTGTTACAGCAGCAAACTGGAAAGCACATCAGCGAGACATAGAATTTAGGCATAATAAATAACAGCAATTTAAACAAAGGGGAAATATGAACATTATATACAGTATGAACAGGAAAAATACACTCAAGGTTAATTTAGTGGTATCTGATCTGGTTATTCACCTATTGAATTTGGTCTATTTAGGTAGCAGTGCTGATTATATAGTCTGACAGCTGTGGAAAGGAAAGATCTGTGGAAAAGCTCCATCAAACACCTTGGATGGAGTAACCTGTCACTGAAGGAGCTCTCTAGCCTAGCAATGTAGTCCTGCATGGGGTGAGAACCATTGCGCATCATTGATGATAGCTTAACCATCATCGTCCCTTGTTCCACTACCTCCACGGTGTTTAGGGGGGCTCCAAAGACAGAGCTAGCCTTCTTAGACAGTTTATCAAGTCTCTTCCTCTCTGCAGCTGAGATGCTGCTGCCCCAACAGGCTACCCCATAAAAGATGGCTGGTGCCACCCCCGTGTTGTAGAATGTCTTGAGGAGTGACCCCTGCACCCCAAAATACCTCCGTCTCTTTAGCAGATACAGTCTGCTCTGGCTCTTCTTATATAGTACTGTCTTGTGATCAGTCCAGTCCAGTTTATTGTTGAGGTGAACATCCAGGTACTTGTCACCATCTCAATGTCCACCCCCTGGATATTCACCAGTGTCAGAGGGGAGTGTGTCCACCACACTCCACTCCCACAATCCACCACCATTTATTTGGTTTTCCCCGCATTGATCTGGAGGTGGTTCTGCTGGCACCAGTCCACAAAGTCCTGAATTAGTTCTCTGTACTTCCTGTCATCCTCATCTGTGACAAGGCCGACGATAGCAGAGTCATCAGAGAACTTCTGTAGGTGGCAGGTGGGTGAGTTATGACAGAAGTTTGCGGTGTAGAGGGTGAAGAGGAACAGAGCCAGGACTGTTCCCTGTAGGTCCCCCACACTACAAACAACCATGTTGGATAAGCTGTCCGGTGTCCTCACATACTATGGGCAGTTAGTGAGGTTGTCTAGAATCCATGTTAAGAGGTGATGTTCCACCAATGTATGTTCCTGCTTGTCCCTGAGATGTTAAGGCTGTATGATGTTAAAAGCACTAGAGAAATCAAAGAACATGATCCTTAAAGTACTAACAGACTTCTCCAGGTGAGACAGAGCTCGCAGTTGGAGGAAGATGACAGCATCATCCACTCCAATACTAGGTTGATAACGCAAACTAAAGTGAGTCCATCAATGGGCTCACCAGGGGGCAGAGAGGGCCAAGGACCAGCTGCTCAAGGGTCTTCATCAAATGGGATGTTAGTGACACTGGCCTGTAGCTGTTGAGGTCCTTGGGGTGCAGAGTCTTGGGCACTGGTACCAGGATGTTTTCCATAGCAGTGGCACACTTCCTAGCTTCAGGCACAGTTTTAGGGTCGTAGTGGGTTGGAAGTGGAATGAGGACTGAGGAGATCAGAAATAGATTGGGAAGAGATCATGTGTATTATCCTTTACTCTTGATCATATATGCACCCACTGTAACTTTTTTTTGTTTAATTGATTTTTTTCTGCTCTTACCTTTTACCCATTTCATACCTTATTCTGTTACACCTATTGCCTTATATGTATGCGTAGGTACGCAAGTACACCTGTTATTATGTATCTTTGTTCAATTTTATTTTATTGTTATCTCATGTTTCTCTTTATGGAGTCTTCCAGCCCAAGAATTTCACATAACTGAATTTTAAAACTGGAGTAACAATTAACATCTTGAACCTTGAGCATGCAACCTTAACATCTGCAATAACTTCAACTACTGACGCACCCATTATTGATGTTTATACTTAATGAATTTTATTCTTGTCATTGCTTATTTTGTACCTTATTCATTTGCTTATTTATTTATTAATTTGCTTGAGTGTGTGTGTGTGTGTGTGTGTGTGTGTGTGTGTGTGTGTGCATATACATGAAATTCGAAAATATTTGAATACTGTTTGACTGTCGATTGAGTCAGAAGCAAAAGTGCCACCATAATGTGCTTGGATGTAAAATTGGAATCTCTATGCAAAGAACTTTGGT
>OMLC01047676.1:0-10918 GCA_900302585.1 Regalecus glesne | reverse complement strand
CATGTTTCAGCTCCTCTGACAGCACTTAAGACAGCGGCTTATTGGAGGCATTTGTCAAACATGACAACTGAAAGCATTTGAGTGCCTACTGTTGATTAAATTTACACTTATAAAAGTGTGTGGGGGGGGTATCCCTCTGCTAAACGTATTATCCACAACTGTTCAAATAGGAGGATGTATTTTACTGACGTGACGGCCTGGCTTCCACTCATCCAGGTGACTAATACTTAAAACACCCTGCCAATGAAAGACACAGTCAGACTTCATCAGGGTCAAGTTTTCTGTTTTTCCCAGAAGTGTAATTTGCAGTGGCTCCCCGGAGGCACCCGAAGACCCGATGAACAAACAGCATTAAGACCGTGACCCTGAGCGCATCTCATTCCACTGTTAAAGATTTGTTTTCGGCGGCCGGGCCTCCGCTGACGATTTCCACTGAGGCGGGAGGCAGCCATTGGCCCTTCTCTTTGAGCTCGCACGTTGCGCTTTGGTAAACCAATTTTGTTGGATACAGACTAGCCCCCCCCAGGCACTTCTGCTTCTGAATTAGTCCCAGCTGTGGAATATACATGCCGAAATATCTCTTTAATATTCCCCACCACTTGAATTTTTCAATTATCTCCTCCATGTTTGGTAATGAGAAAACGGTTTATCATGAGCTTTATGTGTTGGTTTTTGTGATGCAATGCCGCGCTGAGGGGGAGGGTCGTTTCATAGCCCTTCTGTCTCTGCCGACATGAAGGTTGTTATTGGGAATCTCACTGGAGGGTCTCGTCCCTCATTGCTATTGAACCTGTTTGTCTTGAGACTTGCCACTTTGAGCTGTACTGGAATAGCAGCGTAAATCCATACCGCGGCCTTCCCAGGCTGCATTTGGGAACCGTTTCTACACCACTCATCGGTTTTGGTTAATCTTATCAAGCCAGGAAATCTCATCTGAAAGAGTTAAAGTGTATCGAGGAACGCTTACCTACAGCTTAAAAGCTCATCAGTTTCCTCATTAGGGATGTAAATTGGTATCATTTAACAAGTGTGATCTGTCTCACTGAGCAGGCGGCGTATGCTACGGATCGATCGGTCCTCGATCAGGCATTTTGAAAAGTTTTAATAGAGAGCTGTGTGGCAGAGCAGAGTCACACACACTGGGCATATCCAGCAGCTATCACACCTCTATTTCACGATCTGTGTTTCTGTAAGCGTGGTTCATCCAGAGGGACGAGGGATTGGCTCAGAGAGAGAGAGGCGTTGCTTCTAACTCCTGATTAAACGGCTCGGTGACGGTTGCTAAGAACCAGTACCGAACCGTGACAGGATTCCACCGTGTCCCGGCTGGATGAGAGTGTCCGACTGCCGCTTCGCATCGGATGCTCTCATCCAGCCTGAAACTATCATGTAAGCAAACCTCGTAACTGTCAGCCATGAGCTAGGGATCAAACAGGAGACGTTCCCCCGCCACACACTTTTCAGCTGCTGGGAACCGGAACCGGAATTACGCAGAAACAGGGCGTCCGACAAAAAGCTCCGCTCAAAATGGCGCCGCGTCTTGCTGCGTTGCTCACAGCTAGTTAGGACTCTCCAATTAAACCAAAGGAATCAAACTGATTTTTTAAAAATTCACGAGAGGGCTTTACGACAATGGCGCCCATTATTCCCAACGGCTGGCACTCCCATGAACCCTTGTCACCACATTGAGCGACGCGCGGGCGCAGTGTGCTGTGACAAATACCCACACAGCCAATAGAAACCAGGCAGCCAGCCAGGCCCGGAAGGCAGGAAGGAGAAAAAGTTAATGTTGTGTGCATCAGAATTCCCCGAACCGTCGATCGCAAGATTATAATTGTTTAGAGACCTTGGGAAGAAAACTCGTGGTTGGTTAGGAACATGGCATGAAATTCCACTGTTATAGGAATACTTTGAATTATGCATCTATTCACAGATCAGACCAAAAATCATTCCATTCCTTTTTATGCAAAAACAAAGCCACACAGCGGTGATTTCCCACACAAGCCGCTCAACCAGCAGTCACCGTGAGTCTGAAATGAGAGGCTTGGTTCTAACCAGGGAGAAAGTCAATAGATGGTAAACGGACTTCTTCTCATTTAGCACTTTTCCAGTCAGCGATTAAAACGCTAACAGACGAGCAGAACAGCAAAAATACTCCTGCTATCGTGCAAGCTTCCTCCTGCGGTTTTACTTCTCTAGCTAGCAGTCGATCAGCTAGGAAACTTATGGTGAGATCCCTGCGGTAAAGCAAACGCACGGCAACAACAGTAATGTTTAAGACAGACTTTCGGCACATTTGCGAGTAACGTGTTGCATTTGCCTACATTCCTATCGCTGAAACATGCGATGATGAGGAGGCAGCATATCGTGTTATATTGAGGGCATTGCATGTAATGATAAAACAACACCATGTTCAGTACCAATTAGGCCAGATTTGATAAAACATACGCAAAAAAATAATCCAATCTAACAGAGTTACAATAGATTTGATTTTATAATCGATCAAAGCCTAGCCTTAATAATACTATACAGAACCACTCTGTAGGGACCGTACAGGGCACACACACACACACACACACACACACACACACACACACACACACACATATATATATGTCTGTGTATATGTGTGTGTGTGTATATATTTATATATCAGCAAGGGATCACTCTACTCTCTATTATTGATATTTTTTCTCGTTTTTAATCTCATTCTATTGCTGTTAGATTCTGGGTTACCAAATATAGTTTTATTGTATGCCTACATTGACAAAGTGTATCAATCTCAAATGGGGAGGTCCTTTTTACATGTCACGATTAGTCCCCATGTTGTTTGATTGGACATGGACTTAGATGGAGTTAGGAAGATTAAAGCTGGATGCCCTTCCTGACACCCCATGGTGTGTTGGAACCTGCTTCTGGCTTTTCAGTTTGTAAAGCACGCGGTCTACCGATGACTTACCATGGCCCAAAGAAAGAATCATAATTTGTTTTATTTTCCGTGTAATTTGCATGTTGGACGTTGGACTGGGAGCATTGCTCATTCATTCTTAAATGTAATTATCCTTTTTTGATGAAATCAGTGCTTCATTCTCTTTAGTACAGATTACATTAGCAACAAGGTGCAACAATCAATAAGTTTATAAATCCACACAAAGCCAGTGAGTCTCATGTGACGGATGGTTTGGTATTAGTAGCCAACACTGTTTGCTCTGCACACAGGCCATAGTACAAATGCTGAACTAATTGGAATTTGTTCATGAAATTGATTTTGCTATGGCACTTCTGAAATGGAGTTGTCATAGGAGATTAGCTTTTATTAAATGGGCCCTTTATTAAACAGCAGATGAGAAATGACACAGAAAAGGATCCGTATTAGCACATGGATACAATTAACTCCTTCTACACAAATGTCAACACATGGGACTGCTGAGGAAAAGCACATTAACTATCCAGTGTTTCCCAAGGGGACCTCGTCAAGTGAGAGGAAAGGGAAGGCTGATGAACAGTTGATTGCAAACACATATAGCACCAACGTCTGATCCAGTTGAACTGATTGACCTCTTTTTTGTGATATAGCAGCACAGTTCTACATACGTCCAAGTGCAAGGAAGCGTATTTGCTCTCAATGGTGATTTAGAAGCATGGTGTGTATGGGGAGCATTGTTACTGTGTGGGCACGTGTACGCTTCATTCCTCCCTTTAGCCCAAAGGCTATGTTTAGGCCCAGTGTGGCGGCTCCTGTAGATAAATGATCCCCAGAGTAAGGCTGATGTACAGAAGCCTCAGCATCAAAGCCTCAGTCTCTTCCGTAAAGTAAACTCTGGAAATGGGCTAATTTCCTATGGTAATCCGGACTAATATTTGTTAATAAGAATGGTTAAAATATTTCTTGAAAAGAGTACAATTGATTCTGAATCCATCTTTTTATTCTGAGCAAAAGAACTGGAAAGTTAGAAACCCAGTGCTGAGTGGAGAGGTTGTTATCTTCTTTTGGTTGTTTGGTATCCAGCACTGACTTTCTTCTCCCTAATATTTCTTGTTGCCTTACCTTGTATCACCAATACTTTTGTAAAACTTGTGAAATTAGAGAAAATCTTTTATTATCCTTTTATTAGCAAACTGAAAGTGCAAGTGTGTTATATTAATGCAACCAAGATAGATGAAATTTATTCTCTGTACTGAACTCATCCTATTGTATTAGAGCGATTATTGCAACTGCAGTACAACGCTCAGGAAGCAGTTAAAGATTGATTGTCTTGCTCAAGGACACCCCAAAACAGTATTTGAGGGGGCTGGGGATCGAACCATCAATCTCTGATTGCTAGATGCCACCCCACCTCTTGAGCTATGCTGTCCACAGAAATGGAAAACCCTGGTGATTTCTCTCCTGATTTCTTCATCCATTTGACATAGGATCTTGGAGCTAGATAAGATATTCCTTTATTAGTTCCACAGGGTAAAGTTTGTGGTGTTACAGCAGAAAAGTGGAAAGCAAAACCAATGAGGCATAAAATCTAAACAGGCATAAAAAATGATGAAGCAATATAAACAATGGGAAATATTAGAAAATATGGACAGTATGTACAGTATGAACAGAAAAAAGACTCAGCAGTTAATAAATGGTAGGAAATCCAGTCATTAGTCTTGATATGAATTTGATCTATTGGGGAAGCATTGCTGGTTTTAGAATTATATTGAGAATATGAGTGAAGAAGTGTTCATTGAAATTAGAATTTTACATGAAGAGATCCTTTATTATAATTGTATAGAATACAAGAAAATTGGAAGTTCTGTTCCTGAACAGTGTATTAGAGATGGAAACAAAAATAAATAAAAAATGACCACAACCAATGTTCAATCATAGCCAGCAACACAGGTTCTAATATGATCTATAAGATAAATGAGCTAATGCGTTGTGATTTTGTACTTTACTGAGAGGTCAGTTTTACATGTCACAACTTAATATACTTATTGAACTAGATTGAATATATTTATTGTTTGGATGGGAAAAGGGGGATACAATTTGAGAGGGGTGAAGTAAAAATAAATAAAACATTTTTTTTAATTGAACTAGAATAATATAGTTATTGCCCTAGTTTGATTGTAGTTCTTGTCACTGGCAGGAATGTGGTTATTGCACTAGTATGGATGTAGTTATTACACTGGTATGAATGTAGCTATTGCGCTAGTATGAATGTGGTTATTTTACTAGTATGATTGTTGTTTCGCACTGGTATGAATATAGTTATTGTAATGGTATGAATGAATAGTTTCACCCAGGAAGACGGTCAATATATTGCACGAGGGGTCATTCAGTGCTTATTGGAGTTCAGTCTACTTGTGGCCTCGGAAATTGAAACTGTTTTTAAATCTAAAACAGGTGGCAGTTAAGGAAGGAGGTTCGGAGAGGCTTCTCTTTTATCACAAATTCAACTGTCAAGCAATTATTTTCTCCTGACCCCTGGTCACCATTATGCATAAACACATGGAGATTTAAGAGTAGGTATAACTAGCTTCTTACTCAGGTGAGTCAAAGTTTTCCAAAATCTGCATTTTCCCCCTTGATTAAGAACTTGGTCTTATCTCTTTTTTTCTGTTTGATGCAGTCATTGTTGTATTTGTTTTTTTTAGATGAAGGTGATTTTCACTTGTGCAGTGAAAAATAGGTTGTTGTAGTCGAGGCAAACAAGGCTTCACACTATGCAGTATCTAAAGCTTATTGTAATGGATGGGGGAACACAGAAAGGTGATGTTTTTTTCACTTGATGTCCCCAAAAACATTTTGTCATTCTTGTTGATTATTAGCATTTTTTCTCGAGAGATTAGTCCGTGCATTGACTGTAAGATTTATGTTACTTCCCCCCTTTTTTACTTGGAGCTTTAAACTAAATGCTGCCCATGGTTACTAAACAGAGAACAGGGTCTGTTTACATGAGCAAGTGTGAACAGGCTTTTTCATAATTATGGAGCTCCTTTGACTCGGATATGATCTTGCAATATTGACTAAAAAGATCATTATAATTGCAGAAACTAGAGGAAGGTCAGGACCTTGTCATGGCAATACAGTCAGAAACCTGCTCTGACTTGGTGTGTGTGTGTGTGTGTGTGTGTGTGTGCGTGTGCGTGTGCGTGTGCGTGCGTGTGCGTGTGTGTGTGTGGTTGCAAGCTTTTTGATTGACTAGGTGTGCATTAACAGGATCACTCTAGTTCATCTCTACTTATATGAATAATTGGAACCAGTGGAGAGCGCAACAGGCAACACCCTCTGACCAATTTATTCTCCCTTCTGTTTGCACAGATTGCTGGCTCCCTGTTAGCCATTGATACCCTGACATGTATGCCTGTCATGCACTGCGGGCACCATAGCTTCTGGATATTATAAGGGATTTTTACAGTTGAATTATTTAAAGTAATAACAAAAGTAGACAAAAAATACTCACTGCCTCCATTGCATCATCCCTCTACATTGTCTTGGAGTAGATAGAAAAATGATCTCCTGAAATGTGAGAGGCGTATGCATGGAAACAAGGGTAAACAGGATGACCTTCAAGTGTAGCAACTAGCCAGGAAAATTAGATAAAAATAAACAAAACAAGCCATTTAAATTTATTTGTTTGATTCCAAAACAAGCAAAGCAGAGGAAGAGGTCAGAGGTAGATTGTATATGTAGCAGATGAAAATAAGGATGGCATTGAATGTTGTTGTGATAGTTTTTCACAACTTGTTAATCAGCAATATATTTAGCATTGGATAATTGGCGTAAAACACTTAAGTCATCATTGAAATATGATCAGTTAACCCATAAAGTTGGTAGTAGGGAACAGCTAAATATATGCTACATTTAGTATAACCTAATGTCAAATGGCAGAGTAGTTCTGTGAATTATTTAGCTGAATTTCACCATTGGCAGCATATATATATATATGCATTCATACCATGTGAAAAATTCCTGAAGGCGCCAATACCACTAGTGTAATGAAGGCCAAGTAAGGAAATTAAAGAATAAAAAATCTGGTTTTATGTGTCATGATTAGTTCCCACATTGTATCTGTGTATTAGTCCCCACATTTTGGGGACTAATCATGGGGGGGACTTAGATGAAGCATGGGGGATTAAAGCCAGATGCCTTTCCTGACATCCTGCGATTGGATTGAATCTGCAATGCCTGTATTGTCATTTCCTGATGCACGCTCTACCGCTAAGCTACCACAGCCCCTAAGGAAAAGAAAGAATGAAGAAGACGAAGTGAAAGTTAAACTAAAATTCTATTAAAAGTCTTCCTAAAACTAGCTTCCTAAAACTCACATTTGTAAACCTGATTTAATGCAGATGTTTTATTGTACCTGCCTCCTTTTCCTGTTTTAATTTAATGTAAATGGTACATGGTGCAGTCAGGCACTGCATGGGATATCGGAAAAAGGTTTTTATGTGTAATCAGGGTGGCTATTCATATAATATTTCAAATGATTCCAATGAAAAAGTGCCATGTTTGTGGTGAAACAAGAAAGCTTAATAAGGAAAATGAAGTGTTGTAGCTGTGGTTAAATGGAGACATCTGCTTTACCTCATCTATGTTTAATTTAGTAATATTGTAGTTTTTCATTTTCCTCATTTGAAGCCACAGCATGCCAGTATTTCTATTTGATCCCCGACTTGCCAAAATGCATTATTTCATTTTTCGTGAATTTTCTCTCTATCACTCTTACTGTTTCATAGTTTTGTACAACTTGTAAATATTTTTATCCTCTCAGCTCTCTGTTGTACATTCGGGTTAACAAGGTAGGGGTTTGCTTAAAATTTCTGTTTCTTTGTTCTCAGTGCTCGGTGGTCTGGAATATCGTGGAGTACTTCGGAAAATCAGTGACATGCTGGAGGTCATTATGAAGAGGATGGACACACTGTCTAAAACTGGGAACACCACTGACTCTCACAAGCTGGATGAGCTCAGTTTAGCCCTGGACAGGTATAATAAGGCACTGTTTGGGTGTTGGATGATACTATAAATAACTAGGCATGGAAGAGTTAAGAGCACTGTTGCTACAGAGTGTGTAACTCTCAATCTTAGTCTGAAAACAAGTGAGTCAGTTAATTTTGTAGACTTATATGCTGACAGCATTTTGAATTTGATTATGCCATGGCAGTGCAGAGGACAAGGCATGTAGCCTTGGAAAAATATTATTTTGACGGTTGTTTAGGGGGGTACTAGCATAGACACAACACAACTGCGAAAGATTTGCTTTTAGCTATTTGATACATTCGTTGCTACTTTAAGTCTTTGCAAGACTTGAGCTTAATTAATTTCCTGAGGAAAAATGTCTTCACTTGGCATTACTTTGTCAACCACATAATGATAAGGTAGACTCAAAGGGGTTTATTATCAGTAAAATATATAACACTCTATCCTTGGACCCTAGACACAAATGAGGAAAACTTCCTCAAGAAAATCTTGTAAGGGGAAAAAAATCTGAGGAACCTCAGGAAAAGCAATGGAGGAGGGATTCCGCTTGCAGTACAGACAAACAGACAAGCATGCGATAGGTGTCAAATGTACAAAACCACAAATGTAACAGAATCATACTATAACATAGACCACAAACGGAATGAGATGAGGTATATAGAATAAATGCAGTTAATGCATGAAAATTAACAAAGTACATTTAAATCTACTGGGACATTAAATTGTAACGAGAGAGAGCAAGGCATATTTAGAGAATCTGTGACCATCCAAGACATAACAGCCACCCTATAGATGATTAAGAATATTTAGAAGTCAAAAAATTAAAGAAATAAAATGACTTGTTTGAAGCGAATGAGAAAGGATAAGATTTCAGTTTAGATTTGAGAGTCTACAGTCAGATTCTCCGATGTCAGCTGGGAATCTATTCTGAAGATGGGGTATGCAGTAAGAGAAGGCTCTGCACCCTGCAGCCTTTTAACACAAGAGAGGAGGCCTGCACTTTTAGAGCAAAGGGCACAAGACTGTTCATAAGCCTATATAAGATCTGACTGAGATGGAGCAAGCTGGTTAAGCGGGATAATAGTAACACTTTAAAGTCAGATCTAGCATAAATCGGGAGTGAGTGGTGGGAATTGGTGTGATAGGATTTTAAAAATATTAATATTATAGCACTATTTTGAACCAATTGAAGGTTTTCAGTGCAAGCTTGTGGCAGGCTGGAAAAAAGACATTGCAGTATCTAATCAGGATGACACAAAAACATGATTTCAAGGTCTCAACATTGGCCATGGACAGAATAGACTGAATTTTAGCAATGTTTCATAAGTGTAAGAAAGAAGTCTTGGTGATTTCTCTAATGTGAAATTCAAAAGATAGGGATTGATCTAAAACAAGATTTTGGGGAACTTTGGGAGATCATGCAGTTGTAAAGAGGTACCCTTATTTGATCATATAGTTGACCTTGTCTAGCAGAGCCTATAACCAGTATCTCAGTTTTTGTTTCATTTGGAATTTAGTATTAAGAAGTCAGATAACACCCATGTTTTCACTGCAGACAAGCAAGCCTCTATATTTCTGATATGAGAGTGATTGTCTGACTTGTCTGATGGGCACATACAGCTGGGTGTCATCAATGTAGTGTCTGGTCTATTCAATAGCTCTGTATAATTTCACCAAGAGGAGAGATGTAAAGAGGGTAGAAAATGACTAGGAACTGAGACCTGTAATCCAACATGTTTCACTGCAAAGAATTTACATGCAACAATTCCCTATTGATGACCCAACAACTACTTGCCTGTGTTATAGCAACAACTTATGAAAATAGGTAGATGGCAAGCTATATAAGGACAAGTCTATTTACCATTTGAGGGGAATACACTTCTGAGTTTATTTCAGGGATAATCCATAAACAGATGGTTATCTATCAAAAAAATAATGACCACTGCATTGGTGAAGGGGAGTTAAATTATTTTTCCAAATAAAATGTATTTACTGCGCAGTAGTCCACCTTTTTGGTCATGACCCATAGCTATAAAATCACTGCTCGAGGTGACAAATCTCTACTGGACTTATCTAACTAAGGCTGAAATTATCTAAGTCAGTGAAGACATAAGATTTTTTGAGATTATTATAAAGTATAAGGCAAAAGTACTTGGTACTGTCTTAAAGTAACCCAATAGATATCTCTAGGCTCAAAGAAATTATTCTAGGGCAGTAGAAGTAAGTGTTCCATCGCCACACTGATTCCAGTTAGAAATAAAATATTTTCCTTGAACCTTTCCATTGACAACTGAAAAAATGATAGCAGACCTCCAGAGGAGAGAGGGGTTCCCGCTGAATAAGTTGAAGCCCACCCCTGAGCGCTGTGAACTGTAGTCTCTATGGCAACCGACCTTTTTTCAAACTTAGACCCGCTCAGGGTTTGAGAAGAAATGCTCCCTCCTGCAGCAGCCTTCCTGTTTCTGGCACTACTGTCCAGATCCAACCCTGGGCATGACTGCTCCTACGCTCAAATCACCTTCCTCAAGCTGTGGAAAAATATCCTGTAAATTCACAACAAAAGCATAGCGATATAGTGCCCACTCTCTTGTATGGCCATGAAAGCTGGGACATGACTGAAAGAACAAGATCACGGATACAAGCAGCTGAGATGAGGTTTCTTAGGAGGGTGTCTGGTGTCTCCCTTAGAGAAAGGGTGAGAAGCTCAGACATACGTGAGGGACTCAGAGTAGAGCCGCTGGTCCTACAAATAGAAAGGAGCCAGTTGAGGTGGTTCGGGCATCTAGTAAGGATGCCACCTGATCTTCTTCCAAAAGAGGTTTTTCAGGCACATCCAGCTGGGAGAAGACCACGGGGTAGACCAAAGACTAGATGGAGGGATTATATCTCCACACTGGCCTGGGAGCGCTTTGAGATCCCCCAATCAGAGCTAGTGGATGTTGCAAGGGAAAGGAAAGCTTG
>OMLC01047675.1:0-11206 GCA_900302585.1 Regalecus glesne | reverse complement strand
CGCCATGACCCGCTCATCGGGCGTGAGTGTGCTAAATAAGGACACCAACATTCCGGAAGGTTAACATCCACATTGATCTGAGTAATGGATAGTTGTGGCTTTGCCGACCTGACTCCATGCCCATTGTCTTAATGTTGTAAGATGTGAGGAGTGAGCCTCTGTGCCTCTGTTTCCACACGTTAGGATGTATTTGTAATTTTCAGTCAGTCCATGATCTCATCTATTTGTTGGTCTCTCAGTATGATGTACCTGTCTGTGTGCCCGTCTCAAACTTTCATCCCTGGCTTCGAGGTGAGCACTCAGCAGTGCTGTGGGGCAGCGTGTCGTGGCCATTGGCGTTCACGCTGGAAACCCCACTTCAGCGTGTATGTACAGCAAGCAGCTTGAGAGGAGCACCCCGAGTTAACAGAGTCGTTCTCTGAGGAGTGTTCGGCCAGCTTCACTTCTCCTGCTCAGAGCGCAGATGCAGTGTTGTCAGAATGTGTGCCAAACAGCCAGAAGATTAAAACCACTGCCTGCCAAGTGAATAACATAGATTATCTCATTCCAATGCCTGGTAAATGTGAAGCATATGTAGTTAAGTGCTTTGAGTGGTCACTAGACGAGAAAGGGGCTAAATAGAAATGAGTCTGTTTAACATTTATAATGGCACCTGTCAAGCACTGGGCTTTATAAGGCTGTAAGTGAACAGTTGATGTGTTGGCAGTGTGAGGATACCAGCGACTGACGAGGGCCAAATTATGGTGGCTGGACAAGTGGGTCACGTATCTCCAAAACAGCAGGTCTTGTGGGGTGTTCCCAGCATGGAGGGGTCCGTACCTCCCTGGATAGGGTCATGGACACCAGGGGCTCATTGATTAATGTGGGGAGGCAACCCTAACCCATCCGGCTCAATCATGCAGTACAGCCACTGTAGCTTAAATTGCTGAAAGAGTTGATGGTGGCTATGATAGGCAGGTGTCAGAACACACGACGCGTCATGTCTTGCTCTGTGTGCAGGCACATGGTGGAGGATGGTGAGAGTACTCATGAGGACCACTGTCAAAAGTGGCTACAGTGTGTATGTGAGCATCAGAAGTGGAACATAGAGCAATGGAAGAAGATGGCCCGGTCCACTGAATCACGGTTTCTTTGACATCATGTCGATCATCGGATGAATGTGTGTCATTTACTTGGGGAAGAAATGGGACCAGGATGCTGGAAGAAGCCAAGCCAGAGAAGACAGTGTGACGCTCTGAGCAATGTCCTGCTGGGAAGCTTTGGGTGCTGGCATTCTCATGGATGTAGCTTTGATATGTGCCACCTACCTAAACATTAGTGCAGACCAAGTACAACCCAGTGTTCCTTGATGGCAGTGGCTTCTTCCACCAGGATGATATGCACTGCCATGCTGGGAAAATGGTTCAGGAATACTTTGAGGAGCATTAGAAATGGAAAATGTACTTGTTCAAGAGTTCAATGTATTCACTTGGTCTCCACATTTCCTCAAATTAACTCAATCTGATAAAGCATCTGTATGTTATGCTGGAGAAATGCATTTAAACTCCGCCTAGTAACTTACAAGACTAGAAGGATCTGCTGCTAATGCCTTGGTGCCAGATAGCAGAGGACACCTTTAGGGGTTGTGGGGAGTCACAGCTGTTTAGGGAGACCTGTATGATAATTGATTGGTGGCTTTAATGTTTTGGCTAATCTGTGTACATTCCAATACATGAAAATGATCACCTAATTTGGGGGACAATGACAGGCTCGGGCACAAATCCATGAATACTGGGATGGGATCAAGTGCTCTCTCTGAGTCCCTGTCCACAAGGTTATTGGTTGTGCCAGGAAGGGCATCTGATGGAAAACTTTGCCAAATCAGAATGGGAACTGACAAGACCATGCTGGATCAGTCAAGGCCTGGGTTAACACCGGCTGCAATTGGTACTCGCATTGTACCAATGGAAACTATAAAATCCACTGTGGTGATCCCTGAAAAACAGAGAAAAAGCCTAAAGAAGATGAAGAACACAGAAGACCATCTGATTCGGGGGATGTTTTTGGTGTGCAACAAACAACTGGGTTCCCACTTGACAGCAAAAAAGATTCAAAGGCTACAATTTACCACTGCAATTTGACCAAGTAATCATGAACAAAAATAAAAAAGCATGGTTATTATGCAGCGTCTCATTGAACAAAGCCCTGGCCCAGCTTCTTGCCTGCTACAGGAAACCTTTGTGGTAGTCAGGGTAGCTGTGTCTAGTCCCTGGCCTCACTCTGCCTCATTCTTTGTTCCTTTTCCCCTCTGGGTTGGTGATAAAAGGCAGAAGAGCCTCGGACTCTTCCTCTTTAGAAGTCTTGATCTCAGCCCTTGTCAATAAAGACAAAAACAACTAAACCAGGCTGAACTGCTGCTCCAGTATCCTTTGTACCTTGACCCTATGCACTTGTTGTACGTCGCTCTGGATAAGAGCATCTGCCAAATGCCTGGAATGTCATGAACAATAGCGATGGCACGAGGCTGAATCAGAGCAAACTCTATGCTAGTGGTCTCTCGTTTGTCCTGCGAGTCTTACAGCAGTAGATTACAGAGACGTACTTTTACCTGTGTATAATGTCACTGGATATCTGACTCATCAGCTCACTTCAGAATGTTTCTTCCAGTTTACATCTGAAGGTGACACAGGAAATGATTACTAAGATTTTAGATGATTTTAAATAGGAGTCAGACAGAAGCTGTGAGATTGAACCCACCACGGGGCATCAGGAAGGGCATCTGGCTTTAATCCCTAGTGCCTGACCAGAGACAGAATGGCAACCTGTCAGGGGTGTTTCTCCGCCTTCCGCCCAACGAGCGGTGGGAGGCCCAAACAGATCCATGACCCGACTTTGGATAAGCGGTTGACGAATGAATGAGTCAGTTTGTGACATTGACCCCATCTCTGTTTTGATAGGGATTGCACTGATTAACTATTAAGGCTTCATTTCAATGGTAATGCTTTCAGTGTGTTTTTATAGTCAATATGAATTAAATCCATGAATTATAATCATCATGAATAGGATAGCTTGGGGCTGTGGTAGAATGTGCACTTCAGGAACTGACAAGCCAGAGGCCGCAGGTTTGAATCCTACACAGGGTGTCAGGAGGGGCATCTGACCTTAACCCCTCAAGCTACATCCAAGTCCGTGTCCACCCCACTATGTGGGGACTGATGGTGACACACAAAACGGACCTCTCATGAATTAGATGGATATGTTGATTTGTGTTTTTTTTGTCTTCTCACAACCATAAATCCTTCAGGTGTGGCCCCAGTGAGTGATTTCTCTTTGGAAACACACGTCCAGGGTAAGGGAATACTACCCCTCCCCCTCATCCATCATGCTCAAGTTGGTCTGGTTTTTACATTTGGAATCCTGTTGTTGCCAAAGAGGTACAAAAAGTTACTTTCAGCAATTACGTTATTATGTCATGTTAATTATTGTGACTCTTGTAGATGGTGTTAGTTTCTGAGGGTTGTTGCCTTTCTGGTGGCTAGGTATTCTCCAGATGTAGATGGACTTTTGTAGTGTAAACCAGGGAGATTGCAACATATGGCATAGACTCTGTTCATTTGAACAACAGCTATATTTCCAAGACAATAATTCTAATACAAGTGTTGACATAGGCGGATGGTCACTTGTATAGAAAAGCGATGCTCTGGTCCTGGCCTTGTCTTGTTAGAGATGAGAACTATAATTTCTTTGGCCTTCCACTGATCGACTTCTGGGAGAGAAAAAAACCACTCAAGGCAACCAGGGATACATTGGATGGAAAATAAAGCTTCAAAACGGGGTTATTTTTCTCCTTTGGCCTGTAAGAGGTCTGTCAATGTGAAGTCAGAGAAATCCCCCCAGAGAGCTCAGCAGTCATCACTGCCTCCAGCTTTGAGCACAGTGCTCAAATGTACTCTCAAATGCTCTCAAATGTACATCGCTATGGACAAATGCACCCTCTAAGTGAAACTGAATAGAATTTTAAAGAAATGGCAAAGCCTTCAATTATGATTGGTACAACTTTGTGGTGTGTCGTGTGCCAAAGCTGCTTGTTTCTAGCAAGTTGCACACTTTTAATGCCACTGCCTTACTTGTTCCAAGGGTGTTGATGGAGATTTCTTCAGTGATGGTACTGATTGGACAAACATATCTGTTGAGGTCTACATACCACATGCTATATAGCAGGTGAGCCTGAAAGGCTCCACTGCCACTTATTCCAAACTAATACATACTTTTACCGGTTTGATTTGTTAATTCAAGAATTTCATAAAACACTAAAGCAAGTCCTATTATTGGAAGGATAGTTTCAAGTTTAAATCTCAGTGTATTTAGTTTGCACACCATTTCCTTTCATGTCTTTAAAGTGTTGTGACATCTTAATTCTCATTCAGGCTGTTTTTAAAAAACCCTCACTCGTAATACACAGAGTGTGTTGTACTGGATATTGACATATTTGATGTAGTCCTCCATGTTTTACTGTTGCTACTGCAATTGCTTTAATTGTGAAAGAGAACACCTCCTTTAGATGTTGCAGTTGTTTGGGTGGCATAGCTCAGTGGGTAGAGCGGTCGTCTGGCAATCAGAAGGTCGCAGGTTTGATCCCCGGTCCTGCAGAGAAGTGTGTTGAGGTGTCCTTGAGCAAGACACTGAACCCCTGACTGCTCACTTGCTGTACGTCACTCTGGATAAGAGCGTCTGCTACATGTCTGTCATGTAATGCTAACACTGGAACATTTCACATCAGCCTTTGTGAGGGCATGTCCACGCCCACCAAAACTCTCTGCACCTACAACCACAATAAGTCCTGGTTCTCAGCTAAGCTCAGGCAGCTTCCCCAGGCCAAAGAGGAAGCACACTGGAATGAGATGGGATCTGGTACAACCAAGCCAGAAACGACCTCACAGAGGAGATCAGAGTGGCTCAAAGTTGCTGCTTTAGAAAGTAAGAAAACAGGTTTTTACCAAGGACCCAGCATCAGTCTGGAGAGGTCTGAAAGACACTTCCAACTACAGGAGACTTCCCCCCACAATGCAGAGAACCATCAACTGGCCAATGATCAAACTGGCTCTTACTGCAGGTCTGATGAGCTCTAAGTTCACAGTCCTCAGCCGCTTGAGTCCCGGGGGTTTGAGTCTGAGGTGGCTGTTGGAGGCTAGCAAGGCAGTATGGGGGATTCTGCAGGGAGGGGTTCAAAAGGAAGGGGTGTAGCCTCCTTGTGTTTCTAGCTTCTGTTGTGACTTTGTTTTCACTAAACTTACATGTACTTCCCTCCAAATCCACTGCCTGTCTCTTCTCATTTGAAATGAAGCCAACGAAATGCTATGTAGGCACATTTTATGTTTTATTTCTAATGAATTTACTGTATTTCCTCCAGTACGGAGAAATGTGCTCGGACTTCTGTCACGTGTCGGACACCTTTTGAGCCGAGTATTATGGGGGCAGAGTGATGTCCCAATATCATGCTGAATAATATTATCCTCATATCACCCAAGTCACATTAGGGGTGATAAGAAAGGTGAAGTGAAGATTTCAGTGATAACTCTGGAAACAACAGCAGCTCCAGATCCTACAAAAAAGGATGAATTGATCCTCTCAGGAGGTCTCAGTGCCAACTCTGCATGTAATGAAGATGTCTGTGGAAATGAGAACCTGTGACTGTAATGTTCAGCTTTTCTGACCACTGGGCACCACGGCACTCTTCCCAGCATGTAAGCCAGAGAGAAGGGTCTGTGAGGAGCAGAACCTCTAATAAGGCTCTCCAAGTTGTTAAGCTGTGCCGAGGTGGCCACAAACAACATGCATTATAACATCAAGGGTCTTCTGTATGCAGCCTCTGTAGAATCCCATTTACCTGGATTTACCAGCTCTCTTCCCTCCCGCTGTTACCATAGAGACGCTCCATCCTTAACAGCAAGGCGCCTTTGGCGATTGGAGTCATCGGGGAGAGACACTGATAAGCAAGACCTTACCCGGTACCATCGGCGTGGATGGAGAGAGAAGGGCATCTGCTTTGCTTTGACACTGTTCCCTTGGTAGCCTACACTCCTTTTCATGGCGGCATGTCAAATGGCTTCTTTTTTCACCGAGTGAAATTCACTTGGGGAGAGTCACTTGTATAATTGAAATGAGCCCACCAGGGAGAAATCTGCTCCATGAAGCCTGTTAACCGTTTGAGGTGTTTGTCTCCAAGCCCGTAAAGCCACTGAATACGATGCCGAGCACAATCTACCAGCACCTGACTTTGAGGTTCAGCTTTCGACCCCACTGAGTGGCCAGGCCTCAGAAATAAACACAATGGATCTCTCTCAACACCGGTTTCCTTTTTGTAAAATATCATCCTCAAATCTGGAAGAGCAGCGGAGCCCCAAAGATGTCACCCGTTTGGCACAAGCCAGAAACGGTGAACGAGTGCAGCCCTGGAGGCCCCATAGCCTTTCAGCTGCCTGCTGATTTAGTCAGGACACTGTAATCCCAAGTGAGCAGCCTTTGATAGTGCCCTGTGCACAAAGCATTAACAGTGACTTTTAGAAAAGCAACACATGTCAACATCTCTTGCAACTGGTATACTGGTGGTTAATTTAATTCCCAGTTGTTTCATGTCTTTAATAACGGGGACTATTGTGTGATTATTTCATATCAGAGGAAGCCTCCACCCTCCTGCTTCATTGTGTCTCGCTCACATGAAGCTGTAACAAAAGACCAACATTTCCCATCAGCTGTTGAAAAGAATGTCTGCCGGTCTGTCTCTGTGGATCTGACTCTTCTCTGCAGCCCTTTTCCCATCAGTCAGTCCCTATCCTTTGTTTCCTTGTCACTCTTCATCTTTTCTTTGACGTTCTAGCTCTCTTGGTTTTTCCTACCCAGCCCTGCATGATATCAGGCATGCACACAAACGACTCTCACCCGTCTAGGTGACTTTGAATGTTCCATTTGAAGACCTTCACAGCACACATGAAAGGAGCGATCTGTAAGGGAAACGGGCCAATTTGGAATCACACAAGAATGAGGGGGACCAGGGGACCAAGGCTTTGCCCCCTCCCCTCTTCCTCGGCTGCTACAGACTGTCATGCAGCCAGATGTGAAGTGACCCCTGATGTATCAGAATACGTTCATAGGCTGTGCGGGGTTTCAACTCCATGGAATTTGACTCTGGTTTTGTGTCTCTCAAAGGCACTTGATAGAATGACAGCACGACAACACAACAACCTTCAGATACACACGGCAGGACTGTATACAGATGAAGATGAGAGGGGACAAAACGCATGGAGCAGAGAAGGCCTCAGAGATGCTCAAATCATGTTAGCGGGTGACTGACATACATGCCTGAGGTACATGGACGTGACGGTGCATGCTAGTATATGCACAGTGTATATACAAGATTTATGGTTGGATTTGATCATGTTAAATGTTCACTTGAATGACAGTGGGGGGGGAAAGATTCCATTTTGAAATAATCTAACGCACAACTCAAATGAGTACATTCTCTGCACCATCGCACTTTAGTGCTTCTTATTTCACCGCTATAGAGTCAAGGCTTGGTTGTCTGAAGACTGCTGTGTTGTTTTTCTATGTACACGGAGAAAGGCGTGAAGCTGGAGTCCTATTGGGTGTGTGAAGACGTACACGGCCAATAACCTGATGCTCATTCTGAGTTCCATGTGCTGCTTCTGCAGTGAGTTCTATGGACACCATACTTATACTGCAGTTTTTCATTTTCTGAAAGTAGACATTTGAAGCCATGCTTATGATTTTCCAGCATGGCTTTGATCAAGAATGACAACTTCCTGTATTTTATTTTAGGGACATGCGCTGATGCTGTGGCTGTTTTACTGGTGTTTGACTTGACTAAAGGTGTGGAGCACTTTGATTCACATACCGTGCAACAAGTTTGGTACTAGATTAAATATGAACCCACTGCAGATGAATTACTATACATTATGGAACATCAGTCAGGACTAGATGGAAATGGATTTCATCCTCTGCTGGGAATGCATTTAAATATGTTAGGAGACTTACAAGGCATAGTTATGCTGATTAGCCCCCCCCCAAAAAGAAAATCCTGAAAAACCATGCTGCTAAAAATACATGGCTCACATACCGGTTATGTGTTTGTGACTTCATTACAGATTTAGTGCTAATCTGCACTAAATCCTTGGTTAACCGATCCCTGAAAATAAGAGAGCATTGGTGTAACAGGACTATCCCCTCAGGTTTCTCACAACCTCCTTGGGTTTTCGAAGCAGTTGGAGAATGTTGATGTGACATGCCCTGATATATGTTCAATGTTTATTTGGGCACAGGCTGTGAAAAAATCCCAAAGCATGACAACGCTGCTGGACCTGAAGAGCAGTGTGCTGAGGCAGGTTCAGAGGAGCCAATCCCTGAGGAGCAGGAGGGAGCCCCCACCTTCCCCCAGCAGTCCCCTCAAACACTGCCCGGAGCCCTTCACTCCCAGGTGAGTCACCGCTATAGCGACATGCATTCATCCACACCCACAACACATGAATACAAACCACTGATGACTGTTCTGAAGGCTGTTGTGTACGCTGGCTAGCTCCACTTGAGGACTTTGTAACCGTTGGTTTCTCAAAGTGCTGTATAAACAAACCTTTACTTACTTACATGGTTCTTCTGGGTTGGATCCTTTTACCGTGTTTCCAGGAGTCAGTGGGCCAATGCACATCTATCCATCAGCACTGGCCAAACAGCAACTACACGATTATCCCAGTGTTTGGTAAAGCTTCATATTAAGTGTGTGTAATAAGTATTAGTTAATAGATAGTAAGACGCCACTACCATGGCTTTAACGCTCAGCCTGCAAGAGCTGGACTCTGAGCTCAACCCGATGACACCAGAAAAGGAAGGGCTCCTATTAGGGGGTTAACCTATATAGGGTGCAGCGATAGGTGGCCAATTAACTGCCTGGCTGTAATCATAACAGTACAAATTACAAGAAATACAAATATATGAATAGGGGCGGCATGGCTCGGTGGGGAGAGCGGTTGTCTGGTGATTGGTTGAGGTGTCCTTGAGCAAGACAGTGTTCCCCTAACTGCTCTGCTCTGTGATAGACTGGTGACCTATACAGGGTGTACCCCGCCTCTCACCCAATGAGAACAGAGATAGGCTCCAGTTCCCCCACAACCCGATTTCAGATAAGGGGTTGACAATGGATGGCTGGAACAACCAATAGATGGGCTTTTGAACAACTGTATAGTGGGTGAGTTTTTGTATGTCATCATTAGTCCTTATGTTGTGGGATGGACACAAGCATAGATGGAGCTTGGGGGGGATTAATGCCAGATGTCACTCCTGATGCCCTGCGTATTGAACCCTGGATGTCTTGCTTGTCATTTCTCAAAATGTGCACCCTACCACTGATTTGATAAGACTATACAAGGGCTAATAATAGCATCATAATCACATTTTTGGCCACTAGGTGACACTGACAAAATATGCAAAACCTTTTTTCACACTCGTCTTGAGTTATAAATCCAATCCGCATGAAACTATAAAATGTACCATCTAAGGACCCACATGATTAAAATGTATAAAACATTTACAATCTACAAAATACAAATTATAAATTGAGGGCCTTATTACCTATTAAATGATGCTCATTATCTTCTTATGAACAGATATGAATGTTTGTAGGCATTTTTAAGGACTTCCGAGGGCCGTATTACCTGTTAACTAACACTTATTACATTACTTAAAGTAAAAGATTATCCAGTGTTTTACTAACCGCCCTGTGAGGATGTTAAATGTTTTAAAAACCTCCATCTTTTTGGTTGGCAGGTTGTTGTAGCCTTCATTAATTGTTTAACAGTAATAAACATGGGCTGCATGTGTGTTGGTATTCACTATTATTTGGCTCATTATTAGGGCTAAGATCTGCTAAAATAAGAATAAAAGCCTTGCTTGTCACTGTCACTGCTTGCCACTAATACAGACTTGAGTCTGTATTAGTGGCTGCTAGTCATAAATCAGATGTAAAACTTCATCCAACCCACATCTTTTTCTATGAAGTGATTAGATCTCTTTATGGAACCTAACCGAGCAGAGCATCTTTACTGTGCACTGTGGTGGCCGTAAACGTCTGGCACTGCTGGGGAGGGTTATAGGTATTGTTTCTATGATTATTACTACTCCGCACAAAGAAGAGCTTCACTGCTGGGAGCATGTTATTTTTTTTTTCAATGTTAAAGTTCAAGTGGTGTAGCTCATAAGCAATAATGACCTCCAGTCAGGTGGAAAGTTCTCCAATGAAAGCCCTGCTGAAGCTGTGGAGCAAAAAAAGATATCTCTGTTGTTTTTTTGATTGTTGTTCATTATGGAGTCGGGACTTGTAATTGGAAATATCAGAAATTGTCTTGATGCATCACAAAAAAGGTGAACCAGTTCACCTTGATCAGAGGTTTATCCAGAGACGTGTCCTCTCTCCTCCAGGAGACATGTTGAGTCTGAGCTGACTGCAGCATCCCCACCCTGATCAACAACACAGTGATACCACACCACTAAAGGCTGGCTTCATATGAGAGCTGCTCATTGGCTGGACATTCAGTGGTCATGAGGACTATTCACAGAGGACTGGGGAATAGGATCAATCATAGCATTGTCACATGATGACACATGGACTCTCAGACCCCCACCTTTGTTCAGGATGGTGGTTCTCTCTTCACATAGATGGCCTCCTTCACCCCCCTCTCAAACCAGCGTTCCTCCCTATCAAGGATGTGAACATCCTCATCTTTGACAGAGTGTCCACTGGTCTGTAGATGGTGGAGACTGTAGAGTCCTGGTCTGTAGATGGTGGAGACTGTAGAGTCCTGGTCTGTAGATGGTGGAGACTGTAGAGTCCTGGTCTGTAGATGGTGGAGACTGTAGAGTCCTGGTCTGTAGATTGTGGAGACTGTAGAGTCCTGGTCTGTAGATGGTGGAGACTGTAAAGTCCTGGTCTGTAGATGGTGGAGACTGTAGAGTCCTGGTCTGTAGATGGTGGAGACTGTAGAGTCCTGGTCTGTAGATGGTGGAGACTGTAGAGTCCTGGTCTGTAGATGGTGGAGACTGTAGAGTCCTGGTCTGTAGATGGTGGAGACTGTAGAGTCCTGGTCTGTAGATGGTGGAGACTGTAGAGTCCTGGTCTGTAGATGGTGGAGACTGTAGAGTCCTGGTCTGTAGATGGTGGAGA
>OMLC01047664.1:0-14992 GCA_900302585.1 Regalecus glesne | reverse complement strand
GAGGGGCGGCATGGCTCAGTGGGTAGAGTGGTCTCCTGGCGATCGGAAGGTTGCAGGTTCGATCCCCGGTCCTGCAGAGAAGCATGTCGAGGTGTCCTTGAGCAAGACACTGTCCCCCTAACTGCTCTGTCCTTTGATAAACAGCCGACCTGTACAGGTTGTACCCCGCCTCTTGCCCAATGAGAACGGAGATAGGCTCCAGTTCCCCCGCGACCCTATTTGGGATAAGTGGTTGACGATGGATGGATGGATGGATGGATATATATATATATATATATGGTTGGCTATACTCTCAGACGCATGCCTGTGCTGCCTGGGTCCATCTAGATAAGCAGTGCTCAGACACAAACATACACAGGACCCCATGCAGGGCCCTCTAAAGGTAAGGACAAGGCAGAAGTGAGAAAGGAAACTCTCATTTGAGCAAGCCAAACCACCCCCATTTTGGAAATGACAGATTTCCAACACAAACTGTGAAAAATGAACAAAAGGAGTGATTACCTTGCGGAATTCAAGCCCAATTAGCAAAAACAGTAGTCGGGGTCCCAGCTGGCTAGCTCTGGACCTCCCACTGGCACCTTTCTTTGAACATTTGTCAAATTCATGCCTTTTGTTATCTTACTGTAGAAAGTTGTCCTGAATCTTTCTTTGCAGCCCCAGGTGGAAGGTGCAATTCAAAGCAGAGCTGAACCTCAAGAGACGTGAACTTGAATCAGACAGCATAACGGCACCAGTTAGAATGAATGAATGAATAAAATAACGGATGAATAAGATCAAATTAGCAGGGGACTTTGATAAGATTCGACTGTGGAGTCTCAGTTCTGTCGGTGCAAATGAATAATGACAACTTGCTGAAATGCACAGTGCATGTCACAGTCTCCGCAGCCCTTATTAGGATAAGCGGCTTGGAAGACGGATGCATGACGCAGCATGATGCTATGGTAACTAGGTGATGATGCAGGACAAACAAGAAGCTGCAGAAAGAAAACACATCACTTTGACATTCATCTTATATCGAAAGTGCCCTGGGTGAGGGTTGTCCGTGGGAAACGAGGATGCAAACAGAGGCGAAGTTGGTGGAATGTGTAGCATGTGGTGAGGCTCTAGAGTGGGAGAATGGGATTTTCTGTTTGTGAGAGGTGCAGAGTGAGAGCTCAGCTCTTTGGTAACGCATTAGCTGACTCTCAATGACGGATGCCAGCGTGATCGCTTATGAGATAGCGCACTTAATTTCACATTCACAGATGGGCCCCTGACAGACCGTAAAAATGCAAATCTTTTTGAAATGCCATGGCTGACTGACATGCCCCAAGAGAAGGGATGACGTGGGGAGCCTCTTTATGGGGGGAACCTGTCACGAGCATGTCTTTGCTACAGAGAGAAGGCCTTACCATGGCAAAGCTCAGGAGGCCTGGCGGTCCGCTTGTAATTGGATGATTGGTGGTTTGATCCCCGGTTCCTTTAGAAAGTGTGCTGTAGTGTCCTTGAGCAAGACGCTGATCCCCGAACCCCTGAAGTCCTGAGATAGAATGCTGACCTGTCCAGGGTGTTACCCCACATTTTGCCCAATCAGTGCTGGATAAGCTCCAGCCTGACCCCGTGACCTGATTTCGGCTGTTCGGTTGATGATAGATGGATGAAAATAATCAAAATTATGCCAATATGTACCCTTTGTGTAAAATGGAACAGACCAAAGACCTACATCGCCCCCGTGCACACCAAGCCTCGCAGAACCAATACAGACCCGATGCGACGAGGTTGCTCTGTTGAGAGTAGAACAATCCTGACAAAGAGCCCGTTTCCGCGGTGAGAGTCGGGCCGACATGCGTCAAATTTACCACCTTCAAATTTGGATCTCTTAAATGCCACCTGTCATCCTTATTGGCTGTGTGCCGAAGGAGATGCCACTGAGCGGACACAAGTCCTAAGTGGCTGAGCTCCTATCTCCAGCCACGGCACTGGGCCGAGGCATTCTCATTTCAGAGTGATGAGAAAAGGAGCAGTGACCAGTGCTAAGTCTCACACAAGGTGACTTTAAGCCTTTCTAAGCCTTTACTGAGATGCTGCAGGAGTTGTTATTTCTTCCCTCCTTTCCCCCATAGAGCTAGTGTCACAGTGATGGAGCTGGTGAATGCCAAACGTCAATAACTTCCATATGGATAGAATATCATGTGTCCGGACTACTATGGAGTTTATGGAGGGAGTGCCCCGACACTAGCGGACACTGTGAGCCTGTTATTTATATAAACCACCAGAGATGATATATAACCCATTAGAAATTGTTTGCGCACCGTCAGACGTAATTAAAACAGCCAATGTTTCAAATGCAGAGCTATGTGCAGCGAGACGCCAAGGACAACCAGACATCTCCACAGTGTTTCTAGGGGGACGTGTTATCTTGTCATGATAATAAACACGCTTGCTCAGCGTGCTGTGACCCTTCTTAGCGCGATTCATGACACACACTTATACCCTTATATACGTCATCACTCAGCGCACTTGAAAGCACAGCGAATCTGACTTTCTCTAAAACAAACAAGATGTGAAACAAGAGGCGTCCAACACCACGGCAGGGGAAAGGGTCCAGCGCGGGGCTCTTTAGCAGTCTGACTCAGTGTATGGTCAACACTCACAACAGGCTGTTGGCTGGCTCAACGAGCAGCCGAGAGAGCCTCGGCTCTGAAAAGCTAGCCAGAGGAGCAACACCGCATCTTCCAAACGCTCATCGAAATACTGCGATGATCTCCAGGGATGCTGCGAGGCACATGCAGCATCCTTCCACTCCTAATTAGGTTCCCGGTAAACCACGTTTTAGGTGGTTTTATCTTTCCGAGGGTGTCTCGTCCACGCCTCGAAGAGTCAGGAGGTCCGTTTTATGTGTCACCATTAATCCCCATGTTGTGGGGATGGACACGGACTTAGATGGGCTTGGGGGGGGGTTTAAGAATGGATGTCTGTCTTGATGCCTAACGGTGGGTTCGAACCCGCAACACCTGGCTCATCAGTTCCTGAAAAACGCGCTCTGTGACCATCTATTCCAAATACAAGCAAGCTAGGAACAGCACTCTATTTCATTATTTTTTCGCACTTGCTATCAAAAAAAAAAATCCTTCAAAATATATACATGGTGATGGGCGTACGAACAGCTACTGCTCCTTCCAAGTGTGGAGGACGGCACTGAGCCAGACAAATAGTCCAGATTGGTTCCCCTCTTTCCCCATATGGTCCAGCTGGCGTTGAGATAAGCAGCGGCTTTAAGTGATTTGCTTCAACCACCAAGAACAAACATTCCCCACTTAATCTAATAAGATAAAGTGTGAGTTCTCTCAAACTTTCTTTCACTCCTTTTGCTATTTTAGGATTACAGAGGACACAAAGGTGGACGTTTAAACATGCGGAAATTCTTCCACGTACAGACGGAGGCTATGGGTGTTTTTGCTGAATGGTAAATGGATGGTATTTACTGCATAGAGCTCTTTCTCTATGTGCTTTATGATTAATAATACTAATAAATATTATCATTATCATCACATGGCCCTCTTTCCCTGTGAGCTTCATAATGGCAAAGTGCCTTTGGAAAGTAGAATATTATAAAGGCCTCCCACTTTAGCCCAAGTAGCTCCACACTCACACACTGACGACATAGTCAAGTCTGCAGCGGTTAGGATTCTACGTGTCTGGCTCAGGCACACCTTGACATCGTTCGGGCAAAGAGCCGATGATCAAACCGGTAACCCTCCAACCCCGGGTCTATCTCAGGAGGTTCAGGAGGCAGTGGCTCATTGATAAGAAGGGCTTTTGTTATGTGTGTACTAATCTTTCAGGCTGTTTTCAGTGGAAACACCTGAAAGCAAATGTTTAGCAACCATTCCAAGGGCCACTTTAATCCAAGGCCAACATCTTTTGTTATTGTGCAGTTGAACCGTTACTGCAAATATCGTCTTTGCTCGACTCATTCTATTGGATTGTAGCAGTGAGCAGCTGCAGCACTCGGGGACCGACTCGGGTTCTTTATTCCTACTGCCTTGCTCAGGGACACGGGCGGGAGTCCCTAACATGCATGTCTTTCAGATGGTGGGAGGAAACCAGACCATCTGGAGGAAACCCACACAAACATGCAGGGAGAACAACCCCATACTCCACACGGGAAGGATCCGGGACGGGGTTGGAACCCGGGACCCTCTTGCTTCTCAGTCCATCTAGTTCAGCCTGCTCCCACGGTGCTAAGTGGTCTGACATGAGCCGAGCTCTCGCAGACGATGGTTTTCACTTTACTCAAAACATTCACGCTGAACTGTCAGAAATAATCCATCAATCTCTGACTCCGCGTATTCCCGGTGAATAATAAAACAAAACCAACTAACAAACACCAAGCGCTCCGACGTGTCGGCAGTCATTTCATGCGGTTTCGTCTCGGGGAGCGGGCCCACTGGGAGCCTCCTCGTAAATACACGACACCATGGTTGGTTCTGGAGAAATGGGATTTCTTCATTGTTGTGAGAGGCCGTCCCCACTGTGGGAGTCCTCTCTCTTCACCTTGCCCCAACCCCGGTCGGCCCACTCCAATAAAAATAAAGACTTTATAGACCTGAATAGAAACTCGGGATGTTATTGTTGTTCGCTCCGAACGGCAATAAGTGAGAGGAAATGATGAGCATGAACCATTTGCTCTGGGAGGTAAAATCTCATTTAGATCAGGAGAGAGATGAGGGCAATGAATAAGTTTGGTCAGCCTCACTCTCAGACATACCAGGGTGACAGGGAACATAAACGAAGATGGCTATATTAGATACACAAGACGTATTGCTTCACACAGCTGGTCCCTGTGTGCTGCATGCCTCTGTCATGATGGAAGCGCCAGATGTATATAAATGAACTGAATGCCAGCGGTCTGAAGCGCTCGCTGACGACCGTGTCAGCTAACGGTACATACGTATCAGGCCGGACTTTGATGTCTCTGTTAGCCCTCGCTGGCCGTCGGGACAGGAATCACTCTAAATGGCAGCCTGTCAATGCAAGTCTGAAAACATCATGGCCGGGTAGCCTTTTCAAACCCGGAGCCGTCTCACACGGGCCCAGAGCGGCCCCTCTATACATGCCTCTGTACAGGGGCCCCCCTCCCCTGATGCACAGGCGTCCCTCCCTCACAGGCGCTGTTGGCGTACGATTTATACCTTTTAACATAATGCTGCAAAGATGTGTCTGTTGACCGTAGCTTTTAGCAGGGAGGGGCTTCAAAACGTAACCATCCGTGACCTCAGCTTGGACATTTGGTTCAGAGGAGTGCAGAGTCTGTGCAGACCTGCAGTGGTAAGTTTAAAGAGACAGACCAGGCGTCCACGTCGTCGTGACCGCGAGATCCGACGCGCTTTGTTTTTCAAAGGCCCGGCCTGTAATTCAAACCAGCGCCACGTGTAAGTTATGAGGGGCAGCACGGATCGACAGGTTGTCTAGTAATCGGAAGATTGATGGTTCAATCCCCGCTCTTTACAGAAAGTGTGCCGGGGTGTCCTTGAGCAAGACGCGGAACCCCTCACTGCTCGAGGCCCTGAGGTGGGACGGCGGCCCGTACAGGCTGTTTCCTTGCGTTTCGCCGAGTGAGCTCTGGAATAGGCTCCAGCATGATTCCGCAACCCGACGTCGGATAAACGGATGATGATGGATGGATGGCACATGGTGGAGTTTCACAGCGTTACGAGCACACCACTATAAACAAGGCGTTGATATTGTGTACTCCCAGAAATGTACCATGTAAACGCAGCGGGGAGGGTGAGCTGATGGTGCCCGGGCTCTCCCCGAGCTCACTTGTGCAGCTCAAACGGCAGAAAAAACTCAGCCAGTAGAGGCTATACGGATCATACTCTAATCCATCACGGTTTTGAGATGTTTTAAATCCTCTCAAGGCTTTCAGTTGTCTCCGCTACTCAAATGCAGACCCCGTGTTGATCTGACGGCTGTGATTTATCAGCCTTCCTCTGTATTCTTGACCATCGCACGCGGATCCAAAGTTGAGTCAGAAACTGGTATTTTTCTTTGCTAGATTTCTACAAGCAATAAAGCATGAACAGGATATAACAGTCACAACGGTACACGAGAAGATGAATTAAGCCCCACAGACACTACAATTGTGGCAGTCACACTGTGCGATGGGAAAAAAGTCTCAATAAATCCCCTGTCAGGGGACGAGTTGAAGTGAGATGACTATCATAAAGCACTCTTAGGTTTTTTTGAAAAGCAATATAGAAATTATTATTATTATTATTATTGTTATTATTATTGGTGCAGCATGGCTTAGTGCAGCCGCACACCTGTAGAGAAGCGTGTCAAAGTGTCCTTGAGCAAGACACTGTTCCCCTAACTGCTCTGGCCTGTGATGGACTGGCGACCCTTCAAGGGTGTGTCCCCGCCTCTCACCCAATGAGAACTGAGATAGGCTCTAGTTCCCCCGCGGCCCGACTTCAGATAATCGGTTGATAATGGATGGATGGTTTATTATTATTATCATCATTACCATCGTTATCATCATCATACCAACAGTGGCAAACGGTCAAAATAGCCCTGATCCTACAGTTATTCAAAATGGCCTCACAGAAAAACCATGCTGATGCCTTAACGACTGCAGATTTTGTCCTGAAAAACTCATAAAGAGACTAAGTGGGTTGACAATCCTCCGAAGTGAACCTGAGGTGGAGCATTTTCACAAGAAAACAGTCTGCACACAAGCATTTTAGGCTTGCCAACGATGAGCCGTGGCAATGATGGTTCCCAGACAGTAGCAATCATCAGCATCAGCAGTTATTCAGCGTCGAGCACGACTTTCCTCCTCCTAAGTCCTGAAAAACCCTTTACGGAGGACGCCCGTGCATGACGTTGTTAAACGTGGGAAGACTGGTGCACAGACCGCCACCACATAGTCCTTGACAGATCTGGGTCAGGATCCAGTGGCATGGAGTCCAACATGGCTGGGGGCCCATTTCTGCTGCAGCCTTCATCCACCTTCCCAGCCATTGTGAACCTTCTCTGTAGTCAGCCATCATCCTCTGTCTGTTCCACCACAGTGGCCTTGGCTGGATTGCTCTTCATCAGGGACCTCCCCCTTGACCTTACCTCCATGGGTGACCCTACCAGGAGCATCGCTCCAGGAGGCACTGCTCTCTGGATCTCAGGACCATCCAAGCTCCTCCACCATGACAAGGTGACAACCCACGGAGAATAAGAATCATTAAGAGTTAGAATAAGAAGAATTATGTTAAAGGTGACTATATATTCTGTTTATCTCAATATCTTTCTTTTAGCATGTTGGTCACATGGCAGCCTTTATCCTCACATCCCCCGCAGCACTACTCAATGACAGCTGTAGTTTACCAACACTGGTAGAAGTGAGCTGGAGCCTATGACAGAACTCTGCTGTCTGCCTTTAAATCTGTCACTGATCTGTCACGACAAGCAATTTGCTCACATCAGGGGAATTTGGTGAGGCGGGCTTGGGACAGTCCGACCCACCCGCTCTTCCCCCATGCAGACCACGTGGACCATGTTGACTCAACTATACCGAGTTTGAGGAATGGGGACTGTACGACAGTCTGGAGTCCAGCGGCGGACTGATGACACCTCCAACTCCTCCCACTTGGGGGTCGTTGAGCTATCAGGTAACTGGCGATGCTCTGGGCATTCAGTTAAAGTGAGCAGTTAAGGCTAGGGTTGGGGGTGAGGGAGGTGGGAGGAGGAGAGGAGAAGTTGGAGGTGTCCTCAGTCTGTCACCACATCCATCTCAACTGTCAAGGTGGGAATTGTCAATATGGGCTTTAAAGGGACAGTTCACCCCAAAATCAAAAATACATGTAGATACATGTGTCCCTTGGCTTGTGTGGCGCAAATTACCTAAATAAGTAAATAGATAGATACATAAATAAATAAATAAATGTGAAAACCCAACATAGCTCAGGGGGTAGAGCGGTTAGAGGTTACAGGTTCGATCCCCGGTCCTGCAGAAAGCATGTCGAGGTGTCCTTGAGCAAGACACTGAACCCCTAACTGCTCTCTCAGTGCTGTGTGTTGGCAGCTCACTGCTCCTATACAATAGGATGGTTTAAAATGCAGAGAAATCTAAATTTCCCCTTATAGGACTTATAAGGGAATCCATTATCATTAACAATGTCTCTTTCCAGAAACCATGACCCGCTCGCTCCAGATAATCCAAAGACCTTGCTGTGAGAACAGTTCCTGAATGAAACTTCTCAGAGCAAGGTCTGGATTGTCTCCAGTAACCGGGTCATGGTTTCTGCAGAGACGTTGCTGTTGAGTTTGTGGTTCTTTTCCCCCCCGCTTTGAGCAACACAAGCCGAGTGCCCTCCTGTTCCATTGTATTCAAGAGAAGGCAGACTTCTCTGAGGCTGATATCCCTAAAACTGGTAAGAGGAAAAACCAGTATTTTTGATTTTGGAGTGAACTGTCCCTTTAAATGGAGACCTGTCCAAGGTGTTTCCCTCTCTTTCGCCCAATGAGGACTGAGAGAGGCTCCAGTTCCCCTTCAGCCCGATTTCACATAAATGGTTGGCAATAGATGGATGGATGGACTGCACCTTTAAGGGACCGGACATGTATCTATTACCTTAAAGCCATACACAAAGAAATGTTGGGTGTCTCAATGTTTTGTCTGAACGTGCTCACCGACGCCTTCGGCGAACAACATCTAATGAATATTTTCACCAAACCCTCAGCAGAGGGGATTCATCTCGTATGAAGACAAAAAGTAAGATACTGAGAAGTGTCTCTAACACCACACATTCAGGGTTCAACAACTTTATTGTCGTTGTGCTTGCACAACGACAATAAAGTTGAGTCAGCCTCAAATGGTGCATGCAGAGAATGAAAAGACAGAAAACTATCTGGGAATGACTGCGAAATCAACTATAGAATCACCCGGGATACAGAACGCATGTAAATCATAGGAAAGCCATATGTCCATTCACGCAGTTCCCCTCTCCTTTCCCCGAGCCACCTTCCACTCATGACAAGGAAGCCCCGCTGAACTCGCCAATAGAGAGCCCCTGCAGGGAAAACAGATAAATCGAACTCATTGAGTGGAGGGGGCCCAGCCGCCATAAGGGACTGAAACCCAGTTGAACACGGAAAGCCCCCCCCAGCCAAAAAGACTGAAGCTATGAGAGCATCAAAGATTAGCATGAGGCTAAACGGTCTTGTCCGCCTCAGGCCACAGGACAGGACACGCTGAACATCTCCAAAAAGCATCCCCGTGTTTTTCATCACGAACCAATGTCCTGTTTTCTCCATCAGGTTCATGCCTCCCTCACTTCCCTTTTTCATGGACAGTGAGGGAGATGTTGCCATTAGTGCTTCCTCATCCCTCTGTAGTTTTGTCTCTGATGAGTCACATGACAGGAACAGGAAAAGAGAAGAAATGTTGCGTAAACAAATAAAGCCTTTTCCAGGGTCTTGATTTAGCAGAAAGGATGCAGCGTGGGAGTTCCACAAAAATGCAAAACAACCTTTACGCATATAACTCGAGCGTGATGGGATGGAAAAATCAGTGCAGTTGCAGGATCGGTGCTGTTTTCCTCACACTGCAAGGCCCGCAGCGTTGGCTCCACGTGGCTCGGGGAGAGGGCCTGCTAGCCGAGTGTAACTCCACATAATTAATTACACCTGCTCAGAGACTGCATTCAATTCTGTCTTTTAACAATATCGTTTTCATTTGCTCCAAGGTTTCCCCCTAGCTAAGTTTGTCTCCGCAAGCTTGATGATATCTCATAATCGCATAACGGATAGAATGCCTCTGAAAAGCGTCAGATATTAAGGGTACCGATTCCACTTCCAGTGGGCCATTTGCAGATGATGGATGAGAGCTAAGCTGCACATTCATCTAGTTGTTTATGGGGCTTCAGGATGATGGTGACAACATTCGCACACATCGTTATCTCAGCATCACGGTGGCTGACTAGGGGGCCGTGCGGGGCAGCTCTGTGGTGGAGTGTGCACTTTGGGGGCTGAGGAGCCAGATGTTCCCGGTTTGAAGCCACCACGGGGCGTCAGGAAGGGTATTCAGCCTTAATCCCCCCCATGCTCCATCTAAGTCTGTGTCCACCCCCACGATGTGCGGACTAATCGTCACACATAAAAATGGACCTCTCAGGGGCAAAGGTATTCTGAAATAGCTCTGCATGTCCTGCTGCAAGTGGGAGGCCAGCCAGGAGGCCAGGCAGGCCATCGAGCAGACTTGCTCTATGGGATGTGGAGTCAGCCAGCCTGAGGCTTTATATTTTATTTCTCTCTCTCCCCCTCTCTCTCTCTCTGTCTCTTTCTCTCCCCCACTTCCTCTGTCATCTGGACACAAGGCCAGGTCAAGTCAGGCGACAGACTGACTGGCAGACTGGCTTTGATTTCATTGTTAATATGGAAGAGGATGATATCCACTATGTCCCTGTCCTCCACGTTATTGGGAGTTAGGCCTTTTCCTACATCCTGCCAGGGGAGGGGTGCCAAGTGGGACGCGGTGATGGGCCATCTGGGCGGGTTTCCTATGTTTAGAACCCCTGTCCCTGACTAAATCTTCCTGTACCTGCCTCACAGGCACACCGGACAGCTCAGGCGCTTCCTCTGTGGTGACTTATTTGCAAGTGTCATCACTTTTATCACTGGGAAATTATTTCCCTTGGTGGGGAAAAAACAAAAACATCTCAGGAGCTATTTGTAAGCAAGGTTAATGGATCTCCGTCCTCCGTGACAGGCTGCTGTGTTTTGCTGGGAAACTTTTTTGCTCTGCTTTGAATGTACCAGGTTAAGCTGGAGGACGTCAGAAAACGGCAATATGGCCGAAACCATCAAAATATCTATTCTGACCCTAGCACATAAATAAGACGGAGCTGCACAACCAAGTACAAGCAGCTTTAAATGTTCAACCCTCCATTTGTAAAGAATGTAGCCTTTAACCATGACTAGCATGATTGAAGAGGGGGAAATGAGGCAAGGAGCCATTAAATCAGGCTAAATTATATCAATCTTCAGATTAGCTAGAATATTTGTCTCCGACAGTGGTCGTACATAAGCACGCGTTGCTAGATTTTATCTTTGATCAAACAGTATGGGTTGTTTTTTGTTGTTTTTTTTCGGGGGGGGGCTCAGTAGCTCAGTGGCAGAATGTGCCCTTCGGGAACTTTCAAGCCAGATGTTCGAACCCAGCACAAAGCATCAGGAAGGGCATCCGGCCTTAATCTGCCATGCTCCATCTAAGTGCATCTCCACACCCCATAACGCAGAGACTAATCATCCATCCATCCGAAATCGGGTCACAGGGGAACTGGACCCTATCTCCGTTCTCATTGGGTGAAAGGCGGGGTACACCCTGTATAGGTCGCCAGTCTATCACAGGACAGAGAAGTTAGGGGAACAGTGTCTTGCTCAAGGACACCTCGACACGCTACTCTGCAGGTGCGGGGATCGAAGCTGCATCCTTCCGATCGCCAGGCAACCAACCGCTCTACCCACTGAGCCAGGCCGACCCTATGGGACTAATCATGACACATGAAAATAGATCTTAAGCAGTAGGAGATTTGGCCTAACATGACCAATGGGCCGGCATAGGTTACCACGTGTGCATCCATCACAATGTCGACTCTGATTCTGTCTCTCTAGCCCCGGTATCTGGCCTGGGTCATACAGTGGTCTGAAAAAACATGCTGTGGCTGGTCTGAGGCCAAAGTTTGGGGTCTCTACCATTGTGTGCTTTAAGTAACTGGAGAAGATGCAGGCCACAAATATGATCACCATCTTGTCAAATGTCCAAGCATATCAAATTTATACTTTTTAATAATTATCAACAGCCAGGGATACTGGAGACAACAAGGCCGGTGGACAGAGTGGGCTGAGTCAGTGAATCGACGCTGAATGCCTGAGGGGGGAGAAACTGGCAATTTCCTCAGGCCTTGCCAACACTCTCTTTCCCATGAACCTCAACTAACCTCCAGTGATGGGGCAACAGGAATCACTGACGTGAGGGACCCCGTGCCAGCCGTCCAGTCACAGCCCCACAGACGCAGCTCTCTCAGAGTGAGCGACGCTCTCTCAAAGTGAGCGACGCTCTGAACGACGGTGACTTTGAACCGACGTGGGTCCAGGATGAGTCTCGTTCCTAGGCAACAGCAACACTTTTGATGTCTGCAATATCCATGTAACCGCCATTACGTGTCCACTGCCGCGGCCCTGGATTCATTTTCTGATCTGACGAGCTATGAAGCAACAAAGGCCACATACGCAAGCAATAAAGCATCTCAGCCTGAGTCTCCACCAGCGCTGCTGCTGATAACTAGCCATGGCCTAGTGGGGCTTCTCATACCAATTACCCTCAGGCCGACCGTCTGAAGGTACACGGAGTGTTTTCCAGGCCACCCATTCGCAATTTGGCACAGCTTATTAGGTGCCAGGCCACTGCTTTCTCGAAAACCATGTCTCACGGACTCTGCTCACCCACATCTATCTGAAGCAGGGACGTGTGTAGGGGTCCCCATTACTATCCATCGCTCATCCGTCGCCGCCTGTTCCGTTCTGACCTGACTGAGTTTGTGACAACAGCCGTTGTTTTGCGCAAAGTAATGCAAACCGTTCCCTCATTGCGGATCAGCGGACGCATTACAAGCTTGGAGGATGCCTTTGTAATGGGGGTAGGCAAGGGTGAAATTAATCACCCCCTATCTTCGCCTGTCACTGTCGCTGCCTTGGCTAACACGGTTAACGGGGAAAGCAGCGACAGAGTGATATTCAACAAATTCCCTATTCCTGCACGGTCGTTTTTAGCAGTAGCATTGGGGGGGGTTGTTTTTAAGGACTCCTTCTTCACCATCTTAGATATCAACGTGCCACTGTCTTCCAGCGGTATTTCAGCGCTTCTTCATCCCACCTTATTTCATATTTCGTTATGAACGGCGAGCACGCTGCGGTGACAGCACCACATGAGCTCTTCCCTCGGATGTCGGCGGCATCTCGCCTCTGCATGTCTCCCTTTCGACAATAGGCCGCTGTCAATAGAGTCTGTCTCATCACACAGCCGAGGACTGAGGAACGCCGACGCACGGCGGGGAAGGGAAACGGGTGAAATGAGGCGACTGCTTATGTGTGAGGGACTGTTGGGCCGTGGCGTGGAGAGAAAACATTCAGAGAGTTCTGCCATCAGGGAGGGTGGACACAGGAAGCACGCAGGGATCAGAGAGACAGAAGAAGAAAAAAGACACACAGGTGGTTTTCATTAACTATCTAACACCAGCTAGACACATATTTGGCTTTTGCTGCGGATTCCTGGTGTTGAGAGAGCTTATCTCTCGGCCCTGGTCATTTTAGGATGGTGGTTGTATAGGAGGATCTACCTAGCAGCACTTGATGAGAATTTGTATCGCCAGACGCCCAACCACCCCTGGGGCCTCGCTGCCCCTTGCCTGCGATGAGTGAGGCAATGAGACTCCCTATTTACTTGGACTTTATTACGAAGAGCTTCCCACACAAAATAGCAGCATTCCTCCCCCCCCACCCCTCTCTCTCTCTCCTCCGAGCAGCTCCCCAGCTGATAGGAGGAGATATTTGAGGGCGGCCGCTGAGACTCGGAGAGGGGTCCTCTCCTAGGAGCCCCGAGGTTGAATCCGGAGATCAGCACTGAGGATGGGGGGGGGTATTGTCGGCTAAAATAACTTGACCTCTATAGTGGATGACTAGAATAATACCCGCAGTAAAGAGTCAGATTTCTGGGATGATCTGATCATGCAGAGGTATGCGTACAGAAAACACTCTGCTAAAAGCAATATCAACACCACGCAGCAAAGGCATGGAGTAAGCCAAAGCACATTCTGCTGCAGAGCTCATTATTAGAGAGAGAGAGAGAGAGAGAGAGAGAGAGAGAGAGAGAGAGAGATGTTAGCATTACATTTGTCTTCCACCTGTATCATTGATTATTGCGTAACTGGACCAACCTTGACTAACCTGTGAAACTAAAAGCAAGGAAAACAGCTCAAGTTGACAAGTCAACTCAACAAGTCCACAGGTTTCAGTGGACTTGTTTTCTGTGGACTTTCAGTCTGACCCGACCGTGGCCGCACCAACTTTCTCTGCCCCCGAGTGTCACAAAGTGCCCGAAGCTGCGACCGTTCGAACCCAGATGCAGCACGGCCGGATGGATGGCTCTAAAAGGATTTCAGGGTGATGCACTGGCAATGTGGCTGCTGGGTCAACTAAACCTGTCTCTGAAAAGTGGCAATGCATGCTGGGTTTGCAGGTCGGAGGTTGGTTTTTTTCATCAATTACCTCATCCCCTGAGTCATGACCCCGAAACTATGATGGGAGAACAGGACGGGTGGTGGTGAAGTCCAAAACGTCACGCCTGACTCGGATATCATGAAGCCTTCAGCTCCCATTTGTGATGCACTTTTTTGGCACCGTAAGTCCAAATGTGCTTTACGGAGAAACAAGTGGAGCACACATGAGGCAGGGAAAACCCAGCAGTATGAGGAAAAACACGGATCACTTTACAGCCTGCCGCGTCTGAAACAAGGCGTAGGGTCAGGGCGGCGTACATGCATGATGTCGAAACAGTATCCAGCACTTTCAGTTTACACTTCCATCGCTCGGGATAGAGCGGGTGACTTAGGAACAGCCCCCTTCATTTACCAAAAGACTTGAACAGAGAATTCTCAATTTCCCAACCAGAACATGAAAAATCTGAGCATCAGGACACAAAGGCCATTGCCAAGACTTTTAGCCTCACTAATTCTTCCTCTGGATTCTCGACAAAACAGACTTAAAGTGAGCCTTATGGGGCTGGATGCTGAAGAACATCTTAGCTCCATGGAAAAGACCACCCACCACCTTATGGTGAATTCATACACGCCCAGGGTGGATCAGTGGGCCAGAATCTGAACTGCTGCCCTGGCCTGTGTCGGGTCCAAAACAAGGGTTACAACTTGGCCTTCCTGCTTGGCAGCTTGGTATATAT
>OMLC01047657.1:4417-14488 GCA_900302585.1 Regalecus glesne | reverse complement strand
CAATGTGCTACATGTGGTTAACTGGGTCAAGGGCGAGCAGTATTCAGTGACGAAGACAAGCCGTGATTTCTTACAATAGGTCAAAAGGTGTAGATAGGCTGTGTCTTGGAGGATCTAAGGATCTCATGATCACAGAGAGTTAAGTCGTCACACCAGGGACTGCCTGTGACTCTTTACAGGGGGTTAGTGAATACTCCTGTTATATCCCATTCCCTCCACCCTGGGTCTTACAGATGACTGAAACACCTCCACGGTGACCTTTTGACACAGGAAGTCCATTGAAAGTCCTTCCTCTTCAACCTGAGCTGCTTTACACTCAGACTGTTGGGACATGCAATGTGAAGAGTGGAACCAGTTTACGGCTTTTGCAAACAGGGTGAACTTATTGGGGTGTGCAGAGTCCAGTGTTCATAGAGTGCACAGGGAACTTATTTAATTGTAACCACATCTCTCACTGCGATTTAAGATGAAGCTAAATAAGCTACAATGTACACGCATGCACACATTCACCCACATACCTTTTGACTGTACTTCATGTCCTCTATCATGGAGACTGAATGGAAGGTTGGCCTTCTCAGGCATTATCCCCTTAATTTTACCTTTGGGGTGTTGCTTTAAATGTAATCTGGGGGTTTCATGAGGATAATTTTAGATTTGATTGATTTACAATTACCCTTCAATCAGGAATCTACTTGGATTGACTGGATTGTCACACAGCAATAAGTTCAATGCTGCCATCTAGGGGTATGAGGGCATGTGTGTCCCTTTCAATATGAGCTGGGTTTAACTTGTAAAAAAAAGTCATTGCCATATAACCATGTCAAAGTTATTATTGATTTTTTTTTTTAATTCATTGTTTACTCGGAGCCCTCTCCCTTCATTTTGTGACGACTTCGTTGTTTTGTTCTGTTGTGATGTTCGAAACCGAAGGCGTGCTACAGTATCTTTCCTGCCTCAGAGGTTGTTGTTACATATGATATGTTTATTAAATGGGTCCTTTTATTCATCCTCCACCCTGAAAGTGGTAGATCTGCCGGCTCACCATTTCATAACTCGTCGTTTTGAGAAATAAGAAATGCAGGTCCCTCATGACACAAGCACACACATAAACTCAAACATGTTGAACATGAACACTCAGTGTTTACCGACGTTCTTAGACGTTCACTTGCTCACGCGGCAAACACACCCACTGTGACTTTAAAACCAGCCTCAACTCGATCACTGAGACGGTCTTGACTGTACACGACAAAACCCATGGGAGCCACGTGCTCTTACACCAAGCAACAGGACGTGATAGTATGATTACGTGCAATACGAAATAAGAACACATAAATATAGTTTTCTTAATGCTTAAAATCCTTTCAAACATCTAGTGCTGAAATGCGCTATGTACAAATATATCAGTTTTTATAAATATATATTTCCTTACAGTTAAAACATGACCCAATGCTGCTTATTATTGAGGTTAATATTATTTACATTATGATTGTTATTATCATTATTATACATGTACTTGTTTCCTTTTACTGTGCCTAACAAAGTGTTTGATTGTAAAGTGTGTTTGGTTTGGGAAGTGAAGAACTATGTGCCTTTTCTAGTTGAATGTTGGAGTGTGCGTCCGCCGCTCATTGACAATGATGATCAGTGTTTGCAGAATGTGGATGAGAGACTCTCTTTCTCCTGCAGTCGGGCTGGTCCTGGCTCCATGGGGAGGAGAGAGGGAGCGAGTCAGTAAGAGATAGAGGGGGAGGGAGAGAGCAATAGAAATCAAATTGATGAGGAGAACAAGGCAGGGTTGCTTTTCATGAGATGAAAAAAAAAAAAGAATGACTTGCTTTCTCTATTTTACAAGACTGCTTAAAGTGAAAATTTGACAAAGAGTGCTTGGTACATTTTATGATTTTGTTGTTGATGTTAATTTATCCTAAGTGATCACAAGTGTATTTGAACTTTGCTATACTTGTGCTTTACAGACCTATGCCATGTCCTCTATCGGAGCACTGCCACACAAGCAGGCTTCGCTTTTATAATCACCCCAAAACCTTTTTTTTGTTTTGCTTTTTGACAATCAACTGACAGTACAGTTCTATTTTATTTTGCCAAATGTCGAAATATTCCATCAGTATTCTTTATTTGACCTTTACGACTGGGAGGTTCAGGAAGTGAGGACTCTTGTTTCTTCTGTTACTGATGATTCGAGACAATGTTACAGGCAGGAGCGAACCAATCTAAACCTTAGTAAGACTTGTAACGTCTAATGTCCTCCTCCCCCTCTTGTTTTTTCACTGTATTCAAATGCCTGTTTTTCCTCTCTAAATGTGCCTTGTGTCCTCTAGTTGGGGAACATAAACTCACCTATCACCTTACTACCGTTTTTTTGTTTTGTTTTTTGGTTCTGTTTGCTTTGTTTTTCATCCAGGGAAAGATGACTGAACTGACGTTTTGTCTTTGTGTGTCCCAGCACTATCCAAATGTTTGTTCATACTGTGACATTAGTACTCGCTCCTGACGGATGCCCAGCACAATCACAGACTCACTCTGTCTGTGGCTTTGCAGCTCCACTGTTTATAGTTGTGGGTTCAGTGCCTTGCTCAAGAGTTGGAGGAGTGTGGTGGGTTTTTTTTTTTCATTATTCCCACCACAGTTATTTTTTTCCTCCCAGCTGAAACAGGGATTCAGACAGTTGCATTTGTCTTTCTTTTTTTCTGTTTTATGCAAGACTATTTCTCTGGTCTCCATATTATAACTGGCCCATACCCCTGCCTAAACTACATATGCAAGGGTTAAAAAGACACCCTCTGTAGTCGACATTCATCGGGATAGACATCTTTTTTTTATATGCTTTACATGAGAAACTTCTCTCTGAAGAAATTCTCTGGAGTGTGCGAGTGCTACAAAATGCGTGAGATGTTTCCTGGATGTATTTTGTGGGTTTTTCCTTGTTTTACTTTTTCTAAGGTTAAAGAGTGATGACTGACAATCTTTGACTAACTTTATATGCTTCAGTCTGATTCCCAATGGGACTTACTTATTTGTGTATCCTTTTTTCATTTTGTATTTTTACTCACAGGAGCTTCTGATATCATTGGAGCGCCTTAATGTATGATACAATTCTGTTACTCTTGAACTTGTATTTATACAGATATACCTATTTTTTGTATCTTTTATTGTTGGTTTCTTCCCTTTACCCTGTGCTAATGTTAAAACAACCATGTCTGCGCAGTATTATAGATTATGTGTTTGGACAACTTTATCTCTTTTTTACATTTATGTATGAATTGAGAATTTGTAAAAATGCTTTCACCGTTTCACGTGTAAAATATATGTATAAATTAAATTAACCAACTTTGACAGTGTGGGTTGTTTCTATAAAGAATGCACGTGGTGTAAAAACAAAAAAGGGGTACATGGGCTACAGCAACCATGGCCAAAAAACATCTTTTCAGGCTCAATAATCCAGGTTGTCAACGAGGTCAAAATAGTTCAGTCAGGTCACATGGACATATGTTTAAAACAAAACATGAGTACGTTTCAACATTCCACTGAATGTCATCCGCAGCTCTCAGGCCAGTATGTGACCCACCCAGCTCCCTTTTAAAGGAACAGAGATGTGAATTTGGGTGCTGACAAAGAATGAGGCTAAACAATGCAGAAATGGATGAAAAGAGAAAAAAAATCTTTTTAGTCTCAATTATCCAGGTAGTCAACAAGGTCAAAATAGCTCAGCCAGGTCATCTGGACGAAATGTAGAGGCAAACAAATATGCAACAGGAATATTTAATAGATCCAAAATGCTGATCCCATTGATCATAGCATAACTTGATAATTTTCAAAGGTGTCAGAGGAGTTTGTGCTGAACTGGCCAAAAAAGCAGTTAAGAAATAGTCAGTAATTTGTGTAGATAGATGAGGATAAACCAACGTGCATGGATAAGAATTATGGAGTCACTTAGGGGTCAGTATTTGGCCGAAAAGGTTTTATTCCTCTGTGTATGTGTTATATATATAATCACAGAGTATAAAAAATATGGAATTTTGCTCTATTTATTTGCAGATAAGAACTGGGGAGAATTTCCAGGATTTTTTTTGTGTTGTCCATGACAAATGGGAAAAATGAAAAGGTGGTTTGATATAAATTACATATTATTGATTTAACAGCACAAATAATGGATAAAGCCAGAAATAATCCTCAACCGGGTATTATGCAAAAAATATTCTTCGATAGAAAAGGGGGTTATAATTTGAAAGAATAGTTAAACTTGGGGAAACTGGGTACATACAAATATGAACGGTATGCGTATTTCAATCTGTGGGGCTAATTTGTGGAATAGTTTGGATCTGAACTCAAGCAATTTAGAAATATATAGTTCAAAAGGTTGTACAAAAAAGTTTCAAAAAGGTACATGGATGACGAAACTCTGTGATAATTTATACATGGACACTGGGTGGTATTTGGGTTGTAGCTACATAGAATTGTGGAAATTGTTTTTGAACTCTGTAAAATAAAGATTACGAATTCCATTGATGAATAGCGGAGTGGGGAAGGGCTAAATACACAAGTGCATACTTCCTCCTACTCATTTATGAACATGTAATGTTCAATTTGCGTTTATAATCTTCTGTTTATTGATTTTATTACTCACTTCAATTCAATATTACATTTCTATCTAGCTTTTCTTTCTTTGATCAATCAAGTAATACACCTATTTATCACATTTCATGGGGCTGGTTTAGCCTCAATGATGGTTTCAGTGTGTTTTACCTGCAGCACACAAAATAACCAGTTTCGTTTCGTAATATTCAGAAAAAAACAAATGTGAGGATCTGAACTCGAAGCCGAGGCTGTCCATGTGATGTGATTCAAATTATTTGGATTTTTCAGACTACATCATGTTTTTATGTTAATATTTTTATGCTCCGTCTCTTCATTACATAACGATAGGCGGAATGCGCCGGATTGGCAGCCCCAAAGTCTCCGTGAACTCATTGGCCGGGTACCGTTTGATCCCACAATGCATCGCATGGCGCGTCATTGAAGAGAGACAATGATGGCGGCGGTTGGTGCACCAGAAGTGATCACACAGCTGGAAAGCGCTGCCAAAGTTTTAATGGTGAGAAAGTAAACCTTATTTTTGACCTCTCTAGCTCTACCCATGTCAAAGTTTATCCGAGACACAGTTTGACAACGGCTTATTGCCGTAAGTGGCTCCCTTATTTTCACTGTGACGGGGAAAAAAGGATAACGATGCGTGGCGCAGCGCCTCTCTCCATCCCGCAAAAAAATCCAGTCATCGTTATACACCAGTGCTACCACCACCCTTAAGTATCCCTCATGTGTGAGACAGTTTCTGATGTGGTTCAGTTTTCCAAAAAGCACACTGTCGTGTGCTGCAAAGCCCTCCGCTGTAACATTACATAAAGTTTAATTGAACTCAGAGCTGAACTGGAGCGTCTCCTTTGGGCTGCGCATGTGTTTGGGGATCAGTTACACGCTGTTGATTCACCCGTGGTTGTAGCGTTAGCAAATCAGATCTTAAATCCGCCTGATATCGGCCAACTCTTTATTGATCCCTCTTTTTGACTGCTTTGGATTTTGAACGACCATTACAGGCTCTGTTTTAACAACATGGCATGAACACACTGGCTAACACTTGACGTTACACTTTGCTAACAGCATGCAGGAGTCAGCGTTGAATATAACCTGTTAGCTAGGGTGTACTCCTGTCCATTTCGTTCCAGGTAATGATTTTAAAACGCTGTTTGATAGAGTAGTCGTTGCCATTTTGTGTGTGTTTTATCCTGTGAGAGGGGATAATTTTTTTACTGAATGTTAGTAGCTCAGTGAAAACTGCACTAGCTACATGAGCCCCTTTGGTCATTTATTGCAATGAGTTTTAGTCTAAAACCATTAGCTCATATTAAGCAAAGCCTGGTAAACTATAGTGAGGCACATAGTGGTTTTCCCAGTTTTAAACGTACACTCAACCTTCAATGTATACTGTAAATGATCACGGGAAGAATGGTCACAAAACCAATGTATGTTTTAAGTTTTCCTTTTTAAGCCTGATGACCACCACCTCCATTTCACCCCAGTTTTTGTAATATGTATATTATTCGGTTCAAGTGACATCTGATTTTTTTGCGGAAAACATGATGTGGCTTTGCTTCCTTGACTAAAGTTACAACAAATCAAGCATGTGTATTTGGCCTTACAGATTGTTTCGATTTGCCTTGATAGAGAAAGAATAAACGTGTGAAACTTTGGCTGTCAGCTAAACTACTGAAATCATCCCTGTTAAATGCTAAATTATATATATTTTTGGCCATAATTTTTATTCATTTAATTCTATTAAAACCAGAATAATCACATCCATCCATCTTAAACCGCTTATCTGAAATTAGAGTATGGTTGCAGAGCCATTTGAGAGTCTATACCAGCACTCACTAGGCAAAAGGTGGGGATACATCATTGATAGGTCACCACTCTATCTCAGGGCTTGAACACTTGGGTGGTTCAGTTTCTTGGTCAAGGACACCTCGACCCACTTTCTGCAAGGGGATCGAACTGCCAATCTTCTGATTACTAGATGACCACCGTCAATCATCTGGTCTCATGTGAAATTGTGAAATTTCTTTCTTTCTAACAAAGTAATAACCAGTCTTTTTGTCTCCTGACGTATAATTGTTGATAGCTGCCAGACTTTTTTACCATTACAGTTGAGATTTGGAACAGCATAAAGATAACATGTGATTGTTGGTTACATACATAACCACCTCCCTAAGTTGTTGGATAAGTTGAAATTCTTAATGGGCAGTGACAGATATATTCTACCATCCATCATTCTGCTTTTTGTTGATGTTGGCTTCAGTAAACTTTATTAATATCTTCAGGCCAGTTAATTGGTAAGCGTATACACATACTTTTGACACACATGAAGCACTATACATGCGGTTATTTGATGATCCCTGGTCTAATGAGTAGTCCATTGTACATTTTACGATTAGTCCCATGTTGTGGGGGTGGACATGGACTTAGATGGAGCTTAGGGGAGCCAAGATGCCCTTCCTGATGCTCCGGGGTGGGTTCGAACCCACAGTTTCTGGCACATCAGTTCCCAAAGCATATGCTCAATCACTGAGCTACCGTGGCCCCTGATGACCACTGTTCTAATAAAGTAAAGTGCAAAAGATATCAATAGCTGAACCAGTCAGGGGGGGTGGTAGAGGTTGGTGGTGTTGAAAAAGGTGATGGTTTCAGAGATAACGGTGGTCCCCTACCTTTCAGTTTTTTTATATCCTGGGCAGCAGAGGTGCCTATCCAGAGGGCCGGTTCAAAGGCAAACTGCTGTATGTGTGTTGGATCAGCCAGGAGAGCATAAGTTTTATTTATGGTTTTCTGGTAGTGGGAAAGGCATGGAATTCCAAGTAGGTGGCACAATGAATTTGATGCAAAGCAAGGTGATTGTAGGAACAGGGCCTACTCATTTTCTCTTGGATTAATTCTCCAGGCTACCTACTGATATTTATCAGATTGCACACCTGACTAAATATGTAGCTGTTACAGAATGATATATCATATAACTGGGGCTGTGGTGGATCAGTGATGGCTGCGAACCTCCAAGTCAGGTGTAGCAAGTCCGATCCCACCATGGGATCCTTAATCCACCATGCTTGGTAAAAGTTAGGCATACAATATAAAGTGTTTCGAGTGGTCACAAGACTAGAGAAGCCCTATATAAAATAAATCAATTTACCATAACATAAATACAAAATAGCGACATAGTTCAGGAGGTAGGGTGGTTATCAAGTAATCAGAAGATTGGTGGTTTGATCTCCGGTTTGTTCAGAGAGTGTGTCAGTGTCATTGAGTAAGACACTGAATGCTTAACTGCTCAGGACAATAGATGAAAATTGGTCTGGTGGCTAAATCTGACATATTTACATTCTAAATGTTCACTAATTTGCACTGTCCCTATAAAAGGAGGTTATTATTTGTAACATGTTACATAATTATCATTCAAACAACAGTGCAGAAACCTGAATTACTGAATATAATCCAGAATAATTGTGTACCATCATAAACCATTATCAATGATACCTCTTGGGAATTTCTCCAGATGTATTTTGAATTCAAACGGAGCAAAACATCACACTTTTAGTATCAAGAATTGTTTAAAGTTGTATTCCAACTGCTTTAGACTATTGATTGCCATGCCAAAAGTCACACCAACCACGGAGCTACACAGTAAATGTGGTTTCTCCTATTTTGGAAGAAGAACCTGGTGTTGGTACATTAAAAAAATGTTACGGTTTAAGACAAAAGTCATAAAACTAGAATGAAAGAGTAATTTCTGGACACTAAATTGCTTCCAAAAGCTGTTCTATTCTACAACTTTTAAATCAGTTAGATTTTCCTTAGGCCAGTATGAGTGTGTAAAACGGGCATTACTTGTTGGGGCAGGTATCAGGCTAATTCATTATCACCTGCTGATCAGGAAGCAGGGCACAAGATGGCAGATACAAGAATGCACAGGAGGAAAAGAGATAAGAAGGATCAAGCTAATAGCCAGAACCGTACCTATGTAGAAAATATAAAGTGTGATCAAGTCAAATCAATTTTGTTTGTGTTGCCCATTATCAAAAATTTGTCTTGCTGGGCTTTACATTAAATGCTGTCCATTGACCCTCACATTGGATAAGGAACTCCCTTTAAGAGGAAAGAGAAAATAGGAAGAAACATCCGAGAGCAACAGACGAGGGATCTCTCTCCCAAGATAAACATACATAAGCATACATATGTGCAAATATACAAGGTACTGCTAAAACATGCAGCAAAAGTACAAAAACTGGGGAAAAAGTTCAATAGTAGGCAAAGTTCCAAAAGGGAAAATAATATCTCGAGAAATTACATGCAGATATATACACATATATATCCAATAAGATGCCACATTTATAGATAAAACAAAAAACAACAACATTAGTTCTGATTCATTGTTAATACACATGATAGTCGACAATCAGTTGCAGAAAAAGTGTTTATTTTATGAAAATGCATATTGAGACGCATGTTCTATATCAATGTATTTAAGTGGCTAGATTGGCGCATTGAATTGGACTGCTACAAGATTATTTAAACAAAATGTCTTAAGGGGCTTGTTCAACAATACGAGTCTTTAGACAATACTGAGTGTTTCCAATGTTGGCATGGCAACATGAGCATTTGATCATATTAATGACAGTTTGGGTTTTGCAAGCAACTTTGAACAGTTTACCAGAGTTAGGGTGTCTAAAAGAATGACGCTAAGATGTAAAATTACATGATACACACAATGTACACTTGTAATTGCCTTTAGGAATAAAAAGACCAAATGTTACATCACAATTAGTCCCCATGTTGTGGGGGTGGGCAAGAACAGAAAAGAGAAAATGCGTAGGTCTTTCTCATCGTTGGTCTGCTCCAACAAAGTTGCATATATTAGGTGTGTGCTTATAATCAGAATCGGTTTATATTCCATGTAGATTTCCACATGGAATAAACAAAAGGGTCAGGGGGTTGAAAGAATTTCTTAAAGAGGTACTAATAATATAACTATCTCCTTCATGGGGATATGACCATTAATACATATTCAGAGTCAAATGTAATTATGCTTCATTTTGCCATCAGGTTAATTTTCATCTGTTGTCCCAAGCAATTTGGGGTCCAGTGTCTTGCCTAAGACGGGTACTCTTGGCAATGATACTGCTTCAAACATCCACACCCTGCGTTCCCCGGCTCATTCCTCAAGTCCAGTCAGTTTTATTTGTATAACCCACTCTCACAAATTCAATTTTTCCTGAGGGCTTCACACCCGTCCTTAGACCCTTGCATTGGATAGGGAACAAATCCCTTTAAAGAATGCGTGCATGTCCAGTCACAAAAAGAGGTGAATCAGTTCAACTGGATCAGAAGTTTATTCGGATACGTTTCGTCACTCACCAGGTGACTTCTTCAGTCTGAGCAGACTGCAGCACCCCCCCCCCCCCCATTCCCCACCCCCCCCCTTCCTCCCCCCCCCCCCCCCCCCACCACGAC
>OMLC01047649.1:0-11699 GCA_900302585.1 Regalecus glesne | reverse complement strand
TAGCCAAATATAATAATAATAATAATAATAATAATAATAATAATAATAATGATTCCCTTATCAGTCCCGCAAGGGGAAATTTGGATTTCTCTGCATTTATGACAGAACCTATTGTATAGGAGCAGTGAGCTGCCACCATGTGGTGCTCGGGGGGCAGTTAGGGATTAAGTGTCTTGCTCAAGGACACCTCCACATGCTGTATGCAGGACCGGGGATCGAACCTGCAACCTTCTGATTGCCAGACGACCGCTCTACCCACTGAGTTATGCCGCCCCCTGCTCAGAAATAAAAGGACACCATGACTCAACCCCAGCCATCTCTGACACCATTCAGATTCCATATGATTTCATTTTGCTAGACAAAGATTGAGATGATCTCTTTTGTGTTGCAATTGTAGGAAGTGAAACAGTTTCCTCACTGTATTCAGTGAAGCTGAAAGAATGTGGTGTTAGAGAAAAATACGTTATCATCTAAAAGCTTTGTAGGAGAGGCTCATCAAGCCTTTTGATATTTCTATTCTCATAAAAGTCAAATTTGCATCACCATGGAAACAGCAGGAAGAAACCAGGACAATCTTTTCACGGCCAGGCCGGGACTGAAATGTGTGTTTCTCTCAGTATATTGCGTGGGGAATATGTTGTTATAATGAACAATGTGCAGATGTTGGGTTTTGTGTTCGGTTTGTTTTTTCAGTGAATATCAGTTTCAATGTGTGTGTGGGATGCAGCTTGTCCTACTAGTGTGATGTTCTCTGGCAACCTGATTTGAAGGCACCATGAGCTACTCCAGGCTCATTTGTTTGGCTGATTGGATTCCCCTAAAGACTCAAAGTACAGCTGCAGCTGCCTTTGCCTCTGCACATCAGACAAGTTAAACCAAGTTTTTCATCTGATGCACAGATTTCAATATTTCCCCAATGACTGTTGTCGCTTCTCTTGTTTGAGCAAAGCAGCACCCCACACAGCTCTTGTTGAAGTTTAATTGGTAAAATGAATAAATAAATGAAAACAAAGGAGCTGTAGAGGACAGGCAGACTTGAAAGTTGAACAGCTTCTTAGAATTCTCCCCGTGTGATCCTGAACTTGTAACCGTTTCAAACTTTTGGCTGTGAATCAGAGAAGGCGCCCTTAAATCAATTATGTTCATCAAGACTCCTTGGCATGTGCCTTATCTCTCCTTCTATGTTTGCCTTCTAATGCACACATTCTGTGCCTCTCTCTCCATTTCCTGTACACACACACACCAACTTACAGGGCCCTATTTACAGAACATATAGCCATGTACTAAAGTCCACGGCACAAGTGCATTTAGGGCATGTCCAAATCCCTGTTTGCTAGCTAATTGGTGCATAACAGAAGCTTTGTTTATTTATTTATCATTGTACAGACAGGGAATTTGTTCTCTGAATTCAACCCATCCTATTGTAGAAGAGCAGTGCACAGTTGCAGCGAGAATAAGCCTCAGTCCGGAGTCCAGTGTGTTGCTTAAGCAGACCTCAACAGACTCACTGCAGGGGCTGGGGATTGAACCACCAACTTCCTGAATACTAGACCAGGGGTTCAAAATCGTCTCCATGCCAAGGCCCCCCTTATACCATCAGGTTCAAGCCAAGGCCCTCCATATGCAAAATGTCTTATTAAACATGTGCCAATAGGCTACCACGGCCAAAGTTCAAAAATAAATAATGGCCAAGCCAATCAGAAAGAGATTAAGGATAACCATGTTCAGATGTGCGACTAGGCTACTTACTATGTTGTAACCATGCCTATAATAATTTGAATATTTTTACTTGACTAAAAAATACACCAATAGGTTTCTCCCTCCAACAGCCCCACCGGGGATAACACGGTTGCGTCAAATCGCAGGCTGTCCCAGGTCCCAGTTTCCATGTTCTGCTTGTGTCTATGTGGGTTTCCTCCCACCATCAAAAAAACATTAATATGAGTCACAAAAAAGAGGTGAATCAGTTCAACTGGATCAGAAGTAAACTTCTGATCCAGTTGAACTGATTCACCTCTTTTTTGCCATGTCCCTACCCTGATTATTGAGCATGCATCAAGACACATTAATGTTAGGCTTCATACTCCTGCCTGTGCCCCTGAGCAAGGCAGGAGGAAGAAGAGCTGGGGTTGGTCCCTGGGTGCTACAGCTGCTCACTGCTCCTGTACAACAGGGTGGGTTAATATAGAGAACTCACTTAGTCGTGTATGTACAATGACACATGAGGTTTCTGCGTGTGTCACGTACCAGCTGGACAACATAGCAGCTTCAGTTTCCAGCTCCAAAACCAGTTTCACCAAACTGTTGATTTTTCAAGCTACTGCCTTCCACCTTAGCTTATCTCACATTGATTCACGCTGGCTAATGATGACGTCTATGAAAAGCAAAAGCTGCCAGCAGGATATTGATGTCATTGCAGTAAAGCAGTGTGGCTCCTTCGAACTGCAGCTCACCCAGACCAACAGGCGGAGAGAGATACTGACCAGAAGCTAGGAGCTATAGCTGAACTAGCCCGCTGACAGCAGGCCTCGACATCATCAGATCTAATGTTAAGACACTGAAAAGCACTGTTGCGAGCAACTCGGTTAAATCGGATATCCACAACACATCTCTTCAGACAGTGGTGCTCAAGTGAGTCGACATGGAGGACAGGAACAGAAAGAGTAACATTCATGTTACTGGCCTGGATGAGGGGCTCAGAGGCTCCACTGCTAATTCAGTTTCTCACACATTCCCAAACCAAACCATTCCCTGCCCTTGCTGACCTCCAGATCAATGCTATGAGAGCACAATGGATCTACAATGACTACACATATAAACAAGGAGGGAACGGCACCCTAACTCTCAATGTGCTTCATTAGCGGACAAGCCATGCATTCTACCTGCTGCCAGGAAAATCCTTCTCTTCATTAATGGTGGGGGTTCACTTTTCTCCGCTGGAAAGCAATTTCACTGTTAAACACCGCCAAGCCTTTTTTTAAGGCATTGGATAATTTGAGTGAAAGGTCTGGACTTTTTCTACTTTATTCATCCATGTTGAAAGTAAGGACAGTGCTCAAGACGAGGCTTTCACCTGTCCCAATGAAGCTGAGGATTTGCTGACCTCTGTGGTCTCCCCACATCTGGAGACCATTACAGAGAACAATGGCAGCATTCCCTCACCGTGACCACAGGTCCAGCTTGTCCAGTGCTGCTGCTGAGCACAGCTCTAGTCCCTGGCTGAGTTGGCCTGCTGCTTGTTGGGTTGGCAATTCTACATATGTGGACTGTTGCTTTGCTCTGCCGTGCACCGTTTGGTTGCAGAACTTTGCCGTTTGTCTTGCTGTTGCCAGAAACAGATGGCTAACATGGTTTGAGCTTTTGGGGTGATGACTGATGTTTTTCCCCATCGGGCAAAATGTCAATCATCCATCGTCAACTGCCAATGTGATGTCAGGTCACAGAGCCATGCTGGAGCCTATCCCAGTGCTGGTTGGTCAAAAGGTGGAGGAACACCCTGGACAGGCTGCCCCTCCTTCTCAGGGATTGGGCACTTAGGCTTTCAGTGTCCTGCTCAAGGAGACCTCAGCACACTGAACATGGGATAACATCTTAATTAATGGGCATAATCATAAATAACTTCATACATAGTCTACCGCTTCTGAAATTCATTCCAACGTGGAGTTTGAAGACAAATGTTATAGCTTCTGTGCATGTTGCCGTGGCAATGCTGGTACATTAGCTAAATTAATACAATCAGCAGTCAACACAGTGGCTGTTTTACTGCGGTGGACTATTTCTTTAGCTTCCCCATATCCGTCTCTGATCCCACCAACCTCACAGTTTAGGACCCATTTGCATGTTATTTTACCTTCCTTCCTCCTGTTCTGTGCTCGTGTCGACATCTTTTCTGTCGTGTCTAAGGAGGGACATTAGTTTGGGCACACTTATGACAGAATCACATCAAGTGGCAGGCTATGATAATGTTTCTACCATGAAAACATTAGGAACAGTTACTTAAGATTGCGGGTTAACTCTCCATCTTAGTGTGGAACTGTGACGGATTGAATGCCCCTAAGAAACAAATGGACACTCTTGATCTATTAAAGGGAAGACAAATTGATATAGTGTTATTGCAAGAGACACATCTGTTGAATGCAGATGGCGGTTGTACTGGTAATAAATTATTTCCATACGAGAACTCCATCTTCCTCCACTGGCAGGTTTTTTAAGGGACTATGTAAAGCTTTTTACATTAACGTCACTATTTGATGAACCGCACCAGATCAGAGCTTCAAGCTCATTTGCATCTGTGGTCTCTGCATGTCTTTTTTTGATGGTGGGTTGGGAAGCACCGGAGCACCTGGAGGAAACCAATACAAATGCAGAGATAACATGCAAACTCCACACAGAACAGGCCGGGGACAGGATACAAACCAGGACCTTCTTGCTATGATGGCACTAGGATTGTTATCTAGCTTCTAGCGTTGCTCCAGAATCCTTGGTACCTTGACCCTATGCACTTGTTGTACCTCGCTCTGGATAAGAGCGTCTGTCAAATGCCTCTAATGTCATGTCATGTATGAAGCCACAGTGCTGACTGCTGCACAACCATGGGCTACCCCACAGATGTGGCCAGTGTGGCTGGCTGTAATCTCCAAATCAAAGTGATGAAATCTTGGGTAGATAACATGGGTGGCAGCATCACGATAGCCAGAAGAGAATTCAACACCAGAATAATTACCCTCATCGCAGCATAAGCTCCAAATGTTTTCAACAGTTCCTTCTACAACACAATTACTATGGATTTCAATGCAATGTGGCTCTGGTCTTGGACAGATCTAATGCAGCATCCTCAGGGGAGCAGGGTCTGGCTACAATGGCTCCACAATCCTGGGCATGAAATGTGGGGCTTATAGACATTAGGCCACAAGTCAAACCTTCTGTAACGATAGGTCTTTTCCTTGGGTAGGCATGTGTCTTTTTCTGTAATGTATTCTGTCCTCGGCTTGTTCATTGGGCTAATGATGTCTTTATACTCCCGATAGCGTTGTTAGTGCATAAAGGAGTATTTTGTCCCGCCAATTTGACTTGTCTGTCTAAGCCTGCAGCCAGGTGGTGCTTTTACACCTTGCTAGTGAAAAAAAGCCTAGCCCATGCTAATCAATTCAAAACAGAATTTAGGGACTTCATTTGTTCTAATACCAAATCTGTGAAGTACGCCAGAATACTGTAGGATGCAATAAAGGCCTTCACTAGGAGCAACACCAACACATCTAGCTTAATGCACATACATCTAGATTTCTTTGACTACAACATTTTGAGGCAGAATTTACCAGGCTAGATACCTTTTGGCAACTCAAAATCTCAGATCACGTGGTATTAAAGCATTAGATCTATTGTATGACATGCACTGGTCATAAAAAGAAAACTATTACACTCTGAAAACACAGTTAGCTGAAATGCAACTTCACTGGACCAGGCAGCCGTCCTATTTTCATGGGGCCAGATTTAGCCGCCTTGTAGCCATGAGAACTAGGCCCAGGTAGCTGTGTTTTTAAGTCTGGCAAAATCAGCACTGATCCCAAACAGGAAAATGAAATATTCCAAAAGTTTTACTTTATACAAGTCAGAGATAAGCCAGAGATACCCGAGACAAACTCTCAGCTCTCAGTTTCCAGGTGCTCGTGTCAGCTCTGTCGATTAGGTTCTCCCTAGAGCCACTACCTCAATCCCCCACGCTCAGAAAATGTGAGACAGATGTTGAGCTCTGGAGGTAGGGCAGTTGTCTAGTCATTGGAAGAGGTCCAAATGTTTAAATTTATGTAGTGGGATTTTTTTTATATTCTGTCTCTCACTGTTAAGATGAACCTATCATGAAAAGTATACTGTTCATTTCCTTGTAAGGGGCAAACTAACAAAATCAGCAGGGGGTGAAATACTTACTTTCCCCACTGTAGTACGTTATATGGAAAATGTAGTATAATATGAAATATGATACAGAGGCATAAGTTGTTGATTTTCAACAATAAAAAACTGTATACTAGCAATATATTGTTTGTACACACTAGAACGAGTCCATTTACCATTTACAAGCCTGCTTCCAAAGTCCTACTGTTCTTTCACGTATTTCTTGTTTTTTTATTTCTTTTTCACATGTTGTTTTGTATTCCTCTCGTGTTCCCCTTTCCTCTGTGCGTGATCTCTGCAAGTGCTAGGAGCTGCTGTGTACCAGAATCAAAGTCCTTGTGTGGATACACACTCGGCCAATAAAGTTGACCAATATCATTAGAATGTGTCATTTGTAACCATCACCTCTCCTCTTAGCCGGGCTTCCGCTACTCTTCCCCATACCTTCATGCCTTGGCTGATTAGTTGTGTAGCTTTGCGGCTACGACAGCCATGCACACCTCCCTAGCTAACATCTCCAAGTCATCTGGGTCTCCCACCATCCACTCTTCATCTTCTTCAAAGCTGTGCTCATTTCCTTCTCGTTAATCCACACTTCCTGACTCACTATTCCTACACAACATGTTCCTCTCTTTTTTATTCCAGCAGTCCATCAACATGCTCCTTCCTCCTTCTCAACACTTCTCATTTGTCAGTACAGTTCCATCTCTATCCTTCATCACCCTAGCCTGCTGCACATCTTTCCCTGCTTGCTCCCTCTGCCAAGCCAATTGCTTCAAGAACTTTTCTCCTTCCTTACTGTCCATCCTCCCATACAACTTGTCAAATGCCTTTTCCTTTACCTTTGCCGGCTCCGTCTTTGCCTTACACCACATCTCCTTGTACTCCTGCTGACTTTCTTCATATCATATAGGGACAGTGCATATTAATGAACATTTAGAATGTCTATATGCCAGATTTGGCCACCAGGCTATTTTTCATCTGTTGTCCCAAGCAGTTGGGGGGGGGGGTTCAGTGTCTTGTCCAAGGACATGTGGACAACCTTTCTGAAGGATCTGTGGCTCAAACAACCACTTCTCCGATTACTAGACCACTGCCTGGCCTAAATCTCTCTGGCTAGCCTCCTTCTTTGTCAACCTCTTCCTCTGCATTCATTGGTGCATTTCCCCATTCCACCACCAAGACCCGCCTTCTTCTGTCCAGATGAAACACCAAGTACCGTCCTAGCTGTCTCCCTCACGATCTCTACCCATAGATGTCAGTGCCCATCTTAACTCATTCTAAACTCCACACAAGTCCTCCTTCTTCAACGTCCATCATTGGATCCTTGGCTCTGACTTCACTCTCCTGTTTTCTTGATCTTCAAAGTCATCCTACAGACCATCTGATGGTGCCTAGCTTCGTCCTCCCTCGTCATCACCCTGCAGTCTCCGATCCTTTCAGAACACGCCTCCTGATATACGTGTGCACCTTCCTCCACTCTATGTCACCCTGTGCCCCTCCCTCTTCTTGAAATATGCATTCACCACAGCCATTTACATCATTTTCATAAAATACACCATTGGTCCTTTCCAACTCCTCTTCATGTTGCCATACTGAGAGGGATCTGGCTAGAATCACCAGCCTACACTGATTTAGAGGAACATTTATTTATATTACGGCTCTTCAATTGTATTGTTTTCTATGATTTGCAAAGCAATCAAAACATGGATGATTAGGGAGCAATCACAGACTGAACCCGCTGTGGAGATGCATGACTTTTAGATGGAACTCTTTTGAGCATTAGATTGCCTCTTCAGATCAGAAATCAACTACGCACAACTCGAAACTTAAGAGACGAACAGTGTAGGATTAAAACTACAGGCAAAGATTGGTCACAAAGACTTCTCACTGGTCTTGGCTTGGTCTGCAATTCTGAAAACATTGCAACAACATTGTCTGAGGGTACTGCCTGGCCACTGGATAAACCATGTGTGTCATCTTGGCCCACACCGCGTGTGAATGCAGTCACATAGGATTCCACTCAGGCACCATTTTAAAGCCTGTCTATTCCCCTGCACAGGTCCTAATGAGACATTGGCTCAGCCAGCTGTTCTGTCCCTTAACGCTGGACCAAAGTCCACCATCAGATTTAACCTTTCATTTCCTAAAGACCTTAAAACTGCCACAAGGAAGCCGTGTCAACAACTTATATTAAGTCGTTTTGTTTCTCTACTTCATCGTAAGTGTGCTCAGTTGTTTCAAGAACCTGTGGGGGAGTGGTCCAGTCCACACTGATGTTCATGGACTAACCTTTGACTGACACTAACATACAGGTGTGTGGGAGGTCATTTCTACCAGAATGATGAGTGTGTGTGTGTGTGAGAGAGTGAGACAGAGAGAGAGAGATGACACCATGAGTATTGAAACCCCGCCTCCTGCTCCTTCTATACTGGAGTATTATCAAGCTCATACCCAATGCCTGTAATGCAGGGACGGCCAAAGTGATCCAGTAGGAGTCGCTGTGGGTGCAGGTCTTCGTTCCAACCAAGCACTTCCACACCTGATTCTATTAGTCAACCCATCGTCTTTGCAAAGGACCTTGATTAGTAGAAGATACACATGTGAGTCTACTGATCAAGGCCCTTCGCAAACAGAATTGATTGACGAATAGAATCAGGTGTGGAAGTGCTTGGTTGGAACGAAGACCTGCACCCACAGCGACTCCTACTGGATCACTTGGGTCATCTCTGCTGTAATGTAATACCCCTGCAGTGAGACCCCTGCCCGAAGCCACCTGCTAGTTAACCATGCTCACCCTCACCAACAGAAACAAGCTCCTCAAATCACATATTGTAGAAAATAATTCAATCTTCCCGATTCACTGTGCAATACAATGCATTCTGGGTGGATATGCATCAAAGCTCATTTTCGACACAGTATCAAATTGCGTTTACATACGATAACCATTCATCGTATGTATGTATGTATGCATGTATGTATGTATGTATTATCACACATATTATCAGCATCTCTGGATACACACTATAGCAATGAGGCTGGCGTTCCAGTCTGTATTATTAGCTCCGTGGACGGGCCGAGTCACCATCAGGAAACAGGGAAGTCGAGCAGAAGTTTCAAATTGTAAACCAAGAGATGGACGCACTTGTGTCTGTGGTAACCCAGAGAGAGAAACACTTGAAGTTTAACCGTTTTCAGAATGGGCCGGGCCATGAGAAGAAAGAACTCCGACAGAGGAGGATGATTATGATCAGCCACATGTTCACACAAACAGCCGACAGACTGAAGAGCACCATTAACCAACCTGTATGGATGGAAGCTCACCAACATGCTCAGCAGCGTTAAGGACACCTGAACACACACAGCCTGGCACGGCGGCCATATAAACCAAACACAGCACCTCTCCATCAACTCCTAGAACACACCCAATAGAAAACTACAGCCAATACACGACATTGCCACAAACTGTAAATCAGCTTACTTTTGATGAGTCTGCAGGACACGACGGGGCTCGGTGTTGAACGCTGAAAGTGTTCGTTGTTGTTCAGATTTGTCCTCCTTCCGAGTTCAGGCTGAGTGTCCTAACGGGTGCCCGATACCAGTTTTATCCGGCTGATGGTTGAAAAGTCTTTCCACAGCACATTTGCTGACGGCGAAAAGGCTGAGGACTTGTCAGGCATCGTTTCTTCTAGATAAACAAGCCTACTGTCCAAATGAAGTCTGACGAACTGGGGAAGGTTTTCTGACTAAATTGTCCATCCTCGGAGAAGTCTCCATATTGTGACCTCGGCCCATGTTAGCATGGCTGCCTTAACGGGACTCGTTCTCAGCAGCTTCGTTCCTCTAAGCTCTCCATCACCTCCTGGCCACGGCTTCGGGTTGTTTAGTAGACAGAGTTGGTTTTCTTCGGGGCTTTAGAGCAGGTTCACAGTAGCAGCGGGGATTCTTACGTGTTCTCACAGCTCGACGCAGTGTCGACAATTAGTTGTGATATGTCTGTACCCAGAATGCATTGCCAAAGGTAAAAGGTGACTGGGTGACTTGGTCTCCCTACCGCCCCCTGTTGGGGCAGAAAAATAAAATTAATTTGATTTTATCGACGTAGTGTGACGCTCGGTTGTGGTAATCCGTGTTCGTTTACGTCACATGTGTCAAACTGATCCAGAGAAGGGCCGGTGTGAGTGCAGATCTTTATTCAAACCAAGCAGATACACACTTGCGTCGACTATTCAAGGTCAACAGCAGAGACGATTGGTTGACCAATAGAATCAGGTGTGTAAGCACCTGGTTGGAGCAAGTAGCTGCACCCACACCAGCCCTTCTCTGGATCAGTGTGACACCCCTGGTTTATGTGATCATGATGGTGTCTTTGTGCCTTTACATGCTCTCCCCCAGAGGCTGGCTTCCCATCTCTTGTCTTGGACTCACAGTACGACCTGAAGACCCAGGGGGATTTCCTCCCAATGCAAATGCTCTGACCTGCCAAGGACCGCTCTCAGGAGAAGGAGCCTGCAGCATCCTCAGTAGCTCCTGCAGCTTCTGCTGGCAGCAAAGCTTCTCTGGTGTTCACCTCACATCCATGTTCAGTGACCCAGGCGAGGTAGTCCCAGAGCTGGACCAGTTCCTCTGGACCCACCATCTACTGGTGGAGACTTTCCATCACTAGTCTGAGTGAGTCATTAGTCTCATCATCATGTCAAACCAGCTGCAGATGTCCCAGCCTCAACTCAGACGACTGATGAAAGGTTTGTCCAGAAGAACCGACGTGAGCCTTCTGGGACGTCCTTACCTGGCTTTTTAAATATCCATTAAGACATCCCAGATGAGGGAGAACCAGAATCGACGTAGTGGCCATGTGGGTTCTCACCACACGGAGTGTGACTCTGGATTCAGGGCTCTCCTGGTGCCTCACCTAGAACGACAGCCTTCAGATGCATCAGCACACACACTGACTGTATACGCTGGAGGATGAGAGGAGAGGAGACGCAGTGGAGCAGAGGAGCAGGCAGGCTGAGGATACCAGAGAACCTCTACCTGAGCCGTAACGTCTTACAGGGAAACACACTGAGATGAGGGTTTTACTCCAGCAGCTGTCAGGCCATCTGGGTGGCACACACACACACACACACACACACACACACACACACACACACACACACTGTGCTCCACACTACATGTGTCTGCTCACTCAGAAGACGCACGATGAGATTTGAACATCTGATCGTGTCCATGACCCTGAAGCCATCATCATCTTCAGAGCCACAGCAGAGTGGCCGTGGGGCTTCTGGCCTCACATCCAGCCTCACTGGGGAGTGACTGGCAGTAATCCTGCCACGTGATGCTGAGCAGTCTGTTTGGGCTTTTGAAATAAGAATCCATTTATCATCACCGAGAGAGGCCACGGTGCCCATGGAGGGCACAGCCTCAAGCCTGTCCCCAAGGCCCCCGCCCATCTGAGGCCCTCACACCTGCAAGGGGCGGAGGAAAGGACGGCTGTTAGCAAACACACACACGCAGAGGCCAAGAGTGTTCAAACACATCACCTCCAGTGACAGCCGGGCCAAAGCTGCTGTGCAGGTGTTGTGCTGGGCTCTGGAGCAGCCCAGGCAGGGCCCGGGGGGCATTTGGCCCTCTCAGTGGGGCTTTGGAGGCTGATCCACAGAGGAGAAGGCAGGGTTCTCTGGATCATCCCTGAGGCAGGGTGAAGATCCATGCTGAGCCCTGCAAGCTTTCTCTGCCTCCACACACACACACACACACACACACACACACACACACACAGACTGGGGGTTAATGTTGACGTGCACACA
>OMLC01047645.1:0-10920 GCA_900302585.1 Regalecus glesne | reverse complement strand
TTCAAGCGATAGAGAGACTTGGAGTAGACGAATCCATGGACCGGTCAACCCCCGCTAGCGGGGAAAACGGCCGGAATACAAATCCTGTTTGTGTGTGTGTGTGTGTAATAATAATAATAATATTGATAATAATAATAATAATAATAATATCGATTCCCTTATCAGTCCCACAATAGGACATTCAGTCATAATGAGGACTATTCACAGAGGACCGGCCTGACGTGTCGGCTCTCCTGTGTTGTTCCATTCTCTTGGCCAGCGTCTGAGAGTCCATGTGTCATCATGTGACAATGCTGTGATTGATCCTATTCCCCAGTCCTCTGTGAATAGTCCTCATGACCACTGAATGTCCAGCCAATGAGCAGCTCTCATATGAAGCCAGCCTTTAGTGGTGTGGTATCACTGTGTTGTTGATCAGGGTGGGGATGCTGCAGTCAGCTCAGACTCAACATGTCTCCTGGAGGAGAGAGGAGACGTCTCTGAATAAACCCCTGGTCCAGGTGAACTGGTTCACCTCTTTTGCGGTACAAACAGGTGGAATGAGGCAGTAACAAACACTTAATAGAAAGTCTTTCTGAACTATTCTTGTTCAACGAATGCAAACGAAACTAGCGAGTCATGTTCATAAAAAGAGACCTGATATAACACGTAGGCAAAGAGATGTCATCTAAATAGACTGTCTACATACTAACCAGGATGCGTTTCTTCACTTCATCCATCCCATAATGGTCTTCTTCCAGGACTTCTTTTGCTCTGTCCAATGTCAAATTCTCTTGACTGTTGGTCCCCCAAGGCATACTGGTCAACCAGTCGAGGTAGTTCCGAGTAACACTGAGAGAGAGAGACATGGCTGCATTAAGTTTCCTCACTACGTAGGCCTGTATGTGTACAGAAACTGGTTTTATACATTACTGACTCTCTTGAGAAAAGACAGATTCCACCCACTGGAGTTACGCTCTCTCCTGAGATCTAAAGGTAGTCTGTATTTAATTACAACATATACAAATGTACAATCTAGCTTAGTCTACTCTGCTCCACCTTCTCAGGTGGAACACATTACTCTCCAGACAGAATGTACGGCGGGATTAAGTGGAGCAGGAGTACAGCAGAGTACGCTGGTGATTACTTTTTAAAATAGTACAGAAAAATCTGAGTTTCAGTAAACTGAAGGTCAAGAGGTACGAAGCAGAATAGGGAATAGCATCATAAGACTACACGAGGGCAGCAGTAGCTAGTAAAATGGTTACCCAATGATCTAGATAACTGAATGGAGTAAAGATCACAGTATAGTAATATGAAGACCAACTTAAACTCAGAAGAATGATTATCCAATAGCCCCAGTTTGTTAAGTTCTTCATTGATGACATCCAAAATGTGATGGGGAACAGCTTTATCTTTCAGTCGTTCTCTGAACTTCTCCTCAATGGCTTCCTTGTCCTCCTTCTCTAAACCCAGCTCCTTTAACAAAACAACATGGAGGTTCAACACGGACAGTAAAGAGACAGCATTCTGTAGTAGCAGATTCTCTACATCTTCTGGAGAAACCAGGGGCTCACTGAAAATCTGAATACAATATGGTGTACCTTCTTTATGATCTTGAGCTGTTCCTGTAACAAGTATTTTCTATGGGTCTGTTTAATCTTTTCTTCAACCTATGAAAGAAGCAGCAGGGGACAAAATGAACCCAATAGATTGAATAGCAAATGAAATTTCAATCCGTTTGTGATCATGAATCAGAACAACAGAGTCACAGATAGAAATCAACTGGTCTGACCTCTCGTCCCAGGCGCTGCTGGAGTTTACTGAGCTCATATTCCTTCTTCAAGAGAGATAGAGCTTTGTACAGGCGCTTCGGGATCTAGGCAGCATGGGTAGGTAAGCAGTGTTACAGATAGGCATGAACAGGTTGAACCATTTCAAATGCTTTCACAGTTTTCCTACTTGTTTCTTGTGCAATATATTTCTATACAATCTCAAAACGTTCATCATCTGGAGCTGCAGCTGAACATAAAAGCTGTTTCTGTAAAATAATATCTGCTCAATCAGTCTTTCCTCAATAATTACAAAAGGAGAAAAACCAACAAAGTGAAGCTTAAAGTTCTTCAGACTGTATGCTGCTCACATTTGTCTCCTCCAGGACGTCCTGCAGTTCATGGGACTCGGCTCCTGTCAGAGCAGCTCCCATGTCACTCAAATAGATGGGATTATCGACCACTCTCTGTCCTGCTTGCATCATCTGGAGTACTGACTCTCTGAAGAGCATAGGAGAAGTAGCACACATACTAGGACGGTAAATGCAAATACATAAACCACAAAAACGTGTTCACAGAAGTAAAAAGTGTGTTGTACATAGTGTTACACATGGTAACACTGCAGACCAGATTCCCAGCATCTAAACTGAACAATGGTTGAATGGTGTTTGTGACATTTGGATTTCATTGAGTCCCATCGTGGCTCCAATTCTGCTTCTAAAGTCAAATTATATCAAATTCAGATTCTTATCACGATGTTAGAGGAAGAGAAGTAATAGATTAAAAAGACTATTGTTAAGTATTTCAACTGGGTTTAAGAACACTGCCTCTGTCTTTATGGATAATCCAGCTAAGGAGCTCACATAAAACTTTAACCAGTTCTTTGAGATACAGGTCTTATCCAGAGACGTGTCCTCTCTCCTCCAGGAGACATGTTGAGTGTGAGCTGACTGCAGCATCCCCACCCTGATCAACAACACAGTAGTTATAATGACAGAAACCAAGGCTGGGTTCATATGCTAGTTGGTCATTGACTGTATATGCAGTGGTCATGTTGTTTGGTATGACATCATGTTGTTTATGAGGAGATGAAATGGTCCTGAATAAACTTCTGATCCAGTTGAACCTTTTTGTGTTTCATATTACTCCTGTCCTGCTTTCTGCATTGGCTACCATCACTCTTTTATCATTCTTTTCTGAATCCTGGCCTTCTGCTGTACCACTCTGACCCAGTCTCTTGTGCCATGTGTTCCTCAATGAAGAAGAATTTAAGAATTGTTTTATTGCCACACAGCTAAAGCTGGTAGAATTGATTCTCTGCGTTTAGCCCATCCTATTGTAGAGCAGCGGTGAGTTTAAATCATGCAGAGTGCTGAGAGAGAAATCACGGGTTCAGTGTCTTGCTCAAGAACACTTCAACACACTTTCTGCAGGGGCCAGAGATCGAACCACCAATCTCTGATTACTAGACAATTAAGGACCACATCAGTAACTTCTTGTGGCTGACCCCTGAGGGGCAATTGTTGGGGCAAGAGATATTCTCTATTTTCTCATAATCAATCTGTGACTTTCATAGAATTCAATCTCAAACTCCCAAATGGTCCTGTACCATGGCTGGGGGGGGGCATTAAACAGTGATGTAAGTCTAAAGCATGCTGCAGTAAACGCTTCAGCATTTCGTGGGCACTTCCTCTGTTCTACATTATCAAACATCAATGAAACTTGTTTTCTGTATTGCTGTTTTATCTGGTGAAATTTAGTCGTATGTTGGGGGTCTGCTCCCACCAGCCTTGTCGTTAACAGTCTGTATACTGTGTTGGTACACAATACAGTCACAGATGTCAACGGGGAGCAGTTAAAAATATTGTTTTTCATAGGCTTTGTAAAGGAACACAGTTCCCGTGTTGTGCATGCATGGCTTTCAGGATTTGATAAGCTGCTTCGAAACCCTGTTTTTGGAGATCTGAAACTAGTTTCAAGTCAGAACAGGTTCTTAATACCTAAACCCTCCTGACTGTGAGACCGACTGACCTGTAAAGAGGGTTGAGCGCGATGATGTCACGGATGGTTTTTACTATTTCTGCAGTCAGTGCCTAAATAACAGAACAATACAAGACTTAATGACAACTTTTAATCCATATCTTCCAAATGAAACTGAAATGTCATTTGAATTCTATTAAATGTGGATACAAAGTGTTGATACCTTCACTTCTTCTGTAACAGAAAACTGTTCGTGTTGAACATTGTCCACCTCAACCATCAGAATTTCTGAAGAGGACAATGTCTGAAGCTCTGGCGTGAGGTCTGCTTCTGAGATCTGACAAATAGAAACAGTTCCAATCAATTGGAGATCAGACTTCAGGAAGACCGTAAAGCAGGGCAGGAGCAGGAGTTAGTTCTGTATTGCATGTCAACAATAAACAACAAAACAGTACAAATTCAGGTCTAGCTCACTGTATTCATGGCAAATCATCCTGAATGACTTAAGTGTTAAAAGAACTGCATCACACAGACCTTGTCCTCCACCTGCTCTGCCAGTGGAGCAGCTGGGTCCTTGTGGCTGCGTTTAGACTTTCGTCTTAGTGGGGGTTTGATATACAACTCACTCTCTGCCTTGGTATCTGTCAAGGTGGACGGTATCATTGACTCCTCGCTTTCCACCTCCAGTTGCCGTGTGATGCGGATCCTGACAACCCACAATAACAATTAAGACCGCAGTAGTTGGCCCGGTTAACTCTCCCACCCTCCTCCAGGGTAATAGCTTAATTATTCTGTGGGCCTTGTTTGCTTTACATGTCTGTTTGTAGCAGTTAGTAGTGGGAGCTTCTTGGTTTGATACAGGTAACATTGTTCTATCGTTAGTGAGATTTATCATCGTCTTGAATTAAAATAGTTTCAATTTATTCAAATGTATTAGTGTAGTACTGAACACATTATTAATACATCTGAGTTTACACATTCAAATGTCATTATTTAATTTGTGTGTGGACAGAAAGCCCCATGTCCTCATGACTCCTAATCATTCACTTACCCTAAGGAAGTTCATAAGACCCTTTCTCCTTCATACCCAACTGTCCATTTCTAGCATTTTATTCTTGCCTAACATGACCAAATTTGCCTTGACCCAAGTTCTTTACCCCCATATGAACGGAACGTGATCTAGAAAAACAGGCCAACTGTAACTTTGGATTCATTATAATTACGACCATTTAAACAAATGCATGTGACGAAATACATCATCTAAGCCACATAAACTACCTTAATGAACAACTATTCATTTGATAAAGGCCCTCTTTGGTACAGTGAAGAAAAAGACTAATTATAAAAGGGCCTCTCTTATTAATTAGAACCATTCTGCCAAAGACCTTTAAAGTGTAATGTTAAGAAGTTAAAATATTTACGTAGCACATCTGACAGATTCAAAGTGACTCAAAATGAAAGAAAAATGATGAACAGTAACAAAAACACAAAAGGTTTACTTTAAAGAATGTGTATTTTTGATATTAGGGTCAAGGTTAGGTTTGATATTAGTAGCAGGTGGGAGTTAGAGGTGGTAACGGTATCTCTAACCTGCGGTGTCCCATGACAATCATTCTCAACTTATCGCCCAGATCCTGCATCTCATGAATCTGAACAAACGTCCCTGTAGAATAGATGGCATCAAGAGACTCCACCACATCTGATTCATTACTAGAGAGACACAGAGAAAGACAGCCAGTTACTGATTTTGATAAAAATCACCGTAGATTGGATGGCACCAAGAAAATCCACCACATTTAAGCCATATGTAAAAGTAACTCAGGTGCTTGACAGGAATCTAAACTGATAAAGTTTATCTACCCTAACCAGACAGGTCAGTATGTTCACAAGAAAGGTGAATCGGTTCAACTGGATCAGAGGTTTATTCCAGAATAAAACTCTGATCCAGTTGAACTGATTCACCTTTCTTGTGATTCCCTTACCTGGATTATTAAGCATGCATCAAGACAGGTCAATATGTTCATTGGAAAAACCATAAATATCAAATTCACACAAATTGCAACAACACTGTATGGTAAGAGTCAGATTTAAAACCCACCATGCCATTTAGAAAAATAAAAATGTGACAGTAAGGTATAATTGCATTTGAGGATTAATATGGTAAATAGACTTGTTCTTATGCTGCGCTTCTCTAGTCTAGCAACCACTCAAAACGCTTTACCCTGAACGCCTCACATCTACCGAGCTACTGCGGCGGGAAACGAACCCGCTACGCCCGACTTCCAGGCATGAGCTCTACCCTTCAAAGCTCAGTAAAAACTAGGACATACTGTGTGCTTGGAGAAAAGTGAGTGTCTTAAAGTAAGAGGTTGAGTATTTAAGGTTCAAAAATGTTACTTGTCATCTCTTTTTAGGAAGACTCCACCATAGGGCTGTGCCAGACGAACCTTCCTCCTTAGAAGTTCCATCAAAGCCTTATTCTTCACCTGAGAGAAGGAGACATCACAGCTAACGGTCAGACACAGACACCATCCATCCCTCCACAGTCGCTCATCCTGACTCAGGTCACGGGGCCACGCTGGAGCAAAACTCTCAAAGCAGGGCATCCTGGGTACTTGCAATTCCCATGACATTGCTTCATGATGAAATATCTTTGCATTAACAATGTAGAAAATCTCGTCTTTAAATGTAGAAATCTGGCTTAAAATTGGCTTGACTTGAAACTGAAGTAAAAAGCTTTTCTTCGGGATCCTTATATGTAAAACTCCTTAATCTGCGACCTGGCCTTGATTTGAGTGCCATCTTTTCCCCCCCGATGCCACTTTCAGGCCGTTCCGCTCAAGTTAACGGAAGCAGGATTGTGGATATCAGCAGAGAAGCACACGACCCCTCTCTCCAAAAGACTGCTCACCTATCAGCATACTTTGACTGATAAGACGCAACACAGAGCCGAGTAATGGGTGCAGAGCAGCCTTTTAGCTGCGTTAACGCAGTTCCCAGTTACCTCGATGATTTTGATGAAGCGGGGGAACACAGGATTCCTGCTAACGGCGATCAGTGGCAAGTTTGGAAAGACATCTGGCACCATCATAGGCGTGAGGGCAGTCATCTGTGGCCCATTGTATGGTGCACCTCCATCTCCACCTGACTCCTCTCCTCCAGAGCCGACGCTGTCCCCTCCATCCTCCCCAGTGAACGCCGCTCCACTCGGACGGTTGCTGAAAGTTCTGTTGGGAATGTGATGGCAACAGACCGAGTTCAGAGTCTTCCTCTCCCTGCCGAATACACCTCCGACCCGCGCCCACCGGACAGGTCGTCCCGCAGACCTCCGAGCCGCGTCAATGGCTCGACATGCTGGAAGCTTAGCGCATCCGTCACTACACACGGTTCTCTTCACGATGATGGTTGCGCTGTACGACCGTGAGGTTACGTGGCCGGCCACTGCTGCTGTGTCGGTGCGTAACGACCGTGAGGCTCCACCGCTTAACGCGTCAGGCCACGTTAGCAGCTGGAGAAGAGGAACTTTTCTGGGTCTCTGTCTGGCAGCGGCTAGGATCCTCACGTAGGTCGCCATCTTGCTCTAGAGTGTGCCACAGTACATGACACCATTTCCGGCGACATTTGATGACGAACATGAACTGGAACGCCCACGAGTGCGTACAAGGATCTCTATAAAAAAAATCTTTATTTAAAAGAGCACATGAACATCAACAGCTCCCCATTGGCCAGCGTCTGTTTGGTCTCCCTGATGTAAAAGTCACGACAGTCCTTCTGACTAGAGGCTGGTGATGAATGTTCAGGGGTTTAGAAGCAGCTGAGACTCAGGGTTTAGAGAATACGTCTCAACTGAAACGCTTTATTGGCTTTTCATTTATTTTCCTGATCTCCGTTCCGCACCTTCCACCATCCGTTATTGTCTGGCCAAGATATTGGAATATTTTCACTTGTTCCAAGGCTTTACCATCCACAGAGATGTCCAGACTTGGTTGGTCCATGTTTCTAACCTTGGTTTTGTTGGTAATCCTTTGTAAAGCTCTAACCAAACTTTGGTCCTTCAGTGTTGCCCATCTCCTGTAAAGCTTCTTCAGACTTTGCTATCAGAACAGTAAGAGCAAACCTTGGGTTGTTCCTATTGGTCTCACCTGTTAATGCCTGGAAGGTCACCTACTTCTCTCAAAAGCTCTTGTGTGAAGGCTGAAGAGCTATGGGGACATAACACATCCTTGCCTAACTTGTGTTTGATTTAAAGTGGGTTCGACTCACCAGGTTCTAACCTTATGCTCACTGATCGGTTCCAATACAAGTTTGCTATTAGTTTTAAATCTCTGCTATCGATGGGGAGTTTTTGGAGTTTCAGTTTGTCATTGTAGACTCAGTCAAAGGCTTTTCCATAGTTGATAAAACACATGAAAAGGTACACCCCCTCCAGATATTTGCAACTCCAAAAACTTGTCCAAACCCCCCTCCCTCCCACCACAAGTAAATCTTAACTGCCGTCATTGGACAGATCGAGACCCATGCAGGGCTGTAGCCCCATTAGCCACTGACAACAAAACCTCAGCTACATCGATTTAACAGTTTAATTAGGTGAATTCAAAACACTTCATATCACTTGGTACTCGTAGAGTTGGATGCATGTATATTTAGGCTGGGAAGAAAATTCATTCATAACTCCTGGTCAGTAAATACAACTGTGTAGAAAATTAAGAATAAAACAAATAGTTAAACATTAGGACAAGTCAATCCTGAGGGACAGGACATAGCAGAGATCCCAAAGGACACCAGTGATGGCTGCTTGTATTCAGAAGCTTGAGGAGGGCTGACTTCTCTGAAGCAACCTCCCTCAGAGTAGTTCCTAGTGCTGCACACCTGTAATGATTGTAGCCTGAAGCCATTCGTTTACTCCTCCAGCTGCTTTAGAAGTAGGCAGAAGACATCGAGTATCGGGATGATCACAAAGGAAATTCTGAAAAACATGTAAATCAGGGCAAGAAAAGGAAATGAAGACATGTGAGAGTGCTGTAATGCCTCCTGCCTCCTCATGAAGTTCTCAGAATGAGACCGCTCCCATCCCCGCTGTCCTCTGTCATGATATGACAAAGTAGCAATGACCAGTGTAGCTTACTCAAAGCCCTGCATCGAGATACTGAGGGGCTACGGCAGGGGTGCCCAATACGTCGATCGCAATCTGCCAGTCGATTGCAAAGGCAGTGTGGGCAGATCGCATGGCATTAAAAAAACAGACGTCAGCCTATCATCCATTCTGTCACTTGACTGACGTACAGGGCAGCCAATCAGATGACATCTGACTTGTCACTGCACATGTGTAAACAACAGCAGAATGTGTCATAGCTCACATGCTAAAAAAGTGTGAGCACCCCTAGCCAACAGAAACCACTGGAATAAGTAAATAAGGTCTGTTTTAACATGTCACCATCAGTCCCCACGTTGTGGGAGTGGACACACACTAGGATAGAGTTTGGGGGATAAAGGCCGGATGCCCTTTCTGACATTTAGTGATGGAATTGAACCTGGCATGTCTGGGTCATCGTTCCCTGACTCGTGTGCTCTACTACAAAGTTACTGCAGCCCTGACTTAACAACAGTAAATCTTTCCACCAGTTCAAATTCAAAACTTGAGGCCTTATTGAAAGACTGACGCTCAGATTGAAATGTTGACGCTTGACCCTTGTTGAGTGGCAGCACATTGAGGACTACACTCTTTCACACCCTCGTCTTTCAGAATGTCCAGTTCTTCTACACTTGTGATGTTCCAAATGGAAAACTGACATAAATACAGTGGTTAGAGGAGTTCAATAAAGTTAAAAAGCGCTTAGTAGATATCTGAATGAAGCCGTTGGCCTCTGTCTGGCAGTGCGTTGCTATGGCAGTGGAAGCTCAAAGGGTGGAGCCCACGCCTGGACTGAGGCATTGCAGGTTCACATCCCGCCGCGTAGCTCGATAAATGTGAGGCATTCTTTGTAAAGTGGTCGTTAGACTAGAAAAGTGCTTTTTAAAAAGTCCATTTACCATTTATGACATCTTGCTTCAGCGGTGCTTTGTAAAAAAGTTGCTTAAAAGATGTAACTTCTTAGACCATTTCCACATTGTTAGATTGCATTAAACTACTTCAACTTATGAATATTGCATTAAAATGACAGTAGGTATTTTCAAATACTCTGACAGTATAATACATGTTGTCCATGTTGTACTGTACAGTGGAAAAAGTACATATTAAACCCCATGCTGATTTTGTGACTGCCCCCTTACAAAGAAATGAACGGTCTATACTTTTCATCTTAACAGTGAGAGACAGAATATAAAAAACAATCTCAGAAAATCACAATATATGAATTTTAAACATTTATTTGTGTCTTATTGAGGAAAATAAGTATTTCACCCCCTAGCTAAACAAGACTCAGCACTTGGTGGAGAAACCCTTTTTTCAAGCACGGCGGTCAAACGTTTCTTATAGTTGGCCACTAAGTTTGCACAGATCCCAGGAGGGATTTTGTCCCACTCCTCTTTGCAGATCCTCTCCGAATCCTTAAGGGTTGTAGTTTGTCACTTGGCAACTGGAGGCTTCAGCTCCCTCCACAGATTCTTGACTAGGCCACTCCATGACCTTAATGTGTTTCTTCTTGAGCCACTCCTTTGTTGTCTTAGCCGTATGTTTTGGGTCATTGTCATGCTGGAACATCCATCCATGACCCATGTTCAGTGTCCTGGCTGAGGGAAGGAGGTTCTCACCCAAGATGTCCTGGTGCATGGCCCTATTCATCCTCCCCTCAATCTGGTGGAGTTGTCCTGTCCTCTTAGCAGAGAACCAGTCCCAAAGCATCATGTTTCCACCACCATGCTTGATGGTGGGGATGGTGTTCTTGAGGTCCAAGTCAGCTTTTTCCTTTCTCCAAACACAGCAAGTGGAGTTGATGCCAAAGAGCTGGATTTTAGTCTCATCTGACCACAACACTTCCTCCCAAACCTCCTCTGAATCATCCAGGTGCTCATTGGCAGACTTCAGACAGGCCTGGACATGTGTCTTCTTGAGCAGGGGGACCTTGTGGGCACTACAGGATTTAGTCCATTACAGTGTAGTGTGTTACCAGTGGTCACTATGGTGACTGTGGTCCAGCTGCCTTGAGATCATCAACCAGCTCCTGCTGTGTAGTTCTGTGTAGACTGAGGG
>OMLC01047643.1:0-24760 GCA_900302585.1 Regalecus glesne | reverse complement strand
CCGCCTGCCCGCCGCTCTGTTAGCGCGCTCGTGTGTGTGGGTGTGTGTGTATGGGGGGACGCGCGTAAATGTTCGCGCTCATACGTACCTACGTGTGGAGCGCGCAGCGTCGCTTCTTTCTTCGGCGGAGGCGGACCGTGCATCACTTCTACAGCCAGGCGACGTTCAGAATAACCAGACAGGTTTTGAGTTTGGTCTTTCCCCACACCAACGCTCACTTCTCGCCTTTTTGTTTTTTAGTGCTCGGTGTCATTTCGTGATTTGTTTGACTTTTTGTTTTCATCCCCACCCCTCCTCCTCCTCCAGCCGTTAGGATCCTCCTGAAGAACGGACGATATCGGCGAACAACTGGGCGTAGCTGGAGTGGGTCTTGCTAGCCTGCCACACCGCATCGGGGTAAGGGTTCAGATTGCTTTAGCCTCAGCTAGCATGCTAATGATAATCTCTTAATTTTATGGTGTGGGTGTTATGAGTCAAAGTGGATGTTTTTTTCTCTCTCAGGTTAGTCGTGAAATTTAAAGTGTCAAAGTCTGGATGATGTTTTAAATGAGCGTTTTTGTTCTCTTAGAAAAACTCGTTAGTCGTGACTGGTGTCGCTACAAAAGAACCGTGGAAAGACAGATAAAGAAAACGCAGGTGGGCGCTGATGTGAATTTATATTTATGTTGGCATTGATTTTGTTGTTAGTTTGCTGATGGGGTTTTTCCATTGAAAATGTCAGCCGTCGTTGTGTCTGAGAACTACTCAGATTGAGTGGCAGGGGCTTTGGTGGGGCGGTGGCAGGCTGCATGGTGAATGAAAGTGATAATCAGAGGAGTTCGGCTAACCCTTTCGTCAAGTGGGAGGTAGTTATTGAATTGTCTGGGAACTGGTCTTTCTCAGAAGGTACAAGTCTGCATTTCTTATTTTCCATGGCTGATTGTCTGTATGTTCGCTCCTTAAACTTTTTTTTCCTCACCCCCTCCCCATCCTTCTCTTTCTCCATCCTCCATCGCGGATGCCCATTGTTCTGAGGGGGACAAGTGTGTGTGTCTGTGAGCTGATAACTGTGCCGTGTTCCTTCCCTTAGGGAAAATGTGTAATTTAGCGCTAATAATTCCTTTGAAACCAACTCTCATTTTTCACAAATATTGCAGTTGGATTGAATGACTTTGTGGCATTTGCAACATATTAAATTGATGTGGACTATGAAGGTATCACCTACAAAGCCGGTATAGTCTCTTGATTGTCTGGAAATATATGAATGTCTCAGGCAAGGGTATCAGCATCATTGCCAATGATTTATTAATATCGCCCTATGCAATCAGCTTAATGTAGTGCAGGAGTCCTGCTTGGAGAGCCCCAGAGCCACTCCTTCCATAGAGTCTTTATTGAGAAAATGCAACAGGACCGATGACACTCCCCTCTGGAGAAGAACAATGAGGAAGAAGAGAGCCCTGTCTTCGAAACCCCACAGTGTGGAATAAAATTGCACAAATCGGAGCTTTCGAAATCTTTATCCCTAAACGACACCGCTCCGTTCTTTGTCCGCAGGAGCTGCAGACAGCAGGAGGCATACACCAATCAGCCAAAACATTAAAACCACTGAGAGTTAAGTGCTATGGGATATATTAGGTAGCAAGTGAACAGTCAGTTCTTGAATTTGATGTGTTTGAAACAGGAAAAAATGGGCAAGCGTAAGGATCTGAGTGACTTTGACAAGGGTCAAATTGTGATTGTTAGACAACTGGGTCACAGTATCTCCCAAATGGCAGGTCTTATGTGATGTCCCTCGTATGCAGTTAGTTGTCAGTACCCGCCAAAAATGGTCCAAGAAAGGATAACTGGTGATGGTGCCCAAGGCTCATTAATGTAGGTCTGGAGCGAAGGCTAGCCTGTCTGGTCCCACAACAGAGGTATTGTAGCTCAAATTGCTGAAAAAGTTAATGTTGACCATAATGGACAGGTGTCTGAACACACAGTGCTTTACAGCTTGCTCTGTATAGGGCTATATAGTTGCAGACAAGGCAAGGGTACCCATCATGACCCTTGCCAATAGTGTCTACAATGGGCACATGAGTAACAGATCTGGACCTTAGAGAAATGAAAGATGTAGGCCTTCTCTGTATGTCATTTTCTTTTACATCATGTGGATGGCCGGATGTGTGTGGATTGTTTATATGGGGAAGAGATGGCACCACAATGCACTATCGGAATAAGGCAAATGGTGGAGGCAGTGTGATGCTCTGAGGAATGTTCTGCCAGTTCTCTGGAAGACCTTGGATCCTGGCATTCAGTGAATTTTACTTTGAGACATGCTACTTACCCAGACATTGTTGCAGACCAGGCAGTGGCCTCTCTCAGCGGGAGAATGCACCCTGCCACACTGCACAAAAAATGTTCAGTAATGGTTTAAGGAACATGACAAAGTGTACAAGGTGTTACCTTGACCTCCAAATTCCCCAGATTTCAACCAGATGAAGCATCTGTGGGATGTGCAGGGATAACAAGTTCAGTCCATGCAGGCCCCACCTCGCAACCTACAGGACTTAAAGGATCTGCTGCTAACATCTTGTTGCCAGATACCCGAGGACATCTTAAGGGATCTCAACGAGTCAGAGCTGTTTTGGCAGTGGAAGGTGGACCTACACAATATTAAGGAAGTGGTTCTAATGTTTTGGCTGATTGGTGTACATTATGGGTGAGGGTCAAATTTATGTGATGATCTAACATTGAGGTATTGCTGTCATTTCCAGTAAGTGGCGTCCCAGGGTGATTAATATGTGCACTTTTGGGTTTGGAGACTCTCCAAATCACCCAGGCAGCCACTGGGCTTAGCCATTCAACCAGTCTGCCCCCCTGGTGTAGTAATGACAGAACGGCTGACTCACAGGGCTGGTGGATGAGGTAGACCACTGGAATTAGCACCAGTCAATATGGAAAATATTATCAGGACAACCATAGGGAATTTTACACCGTATTGTATATAAAAATACTTTCTTGTATGCAAAAAATACTGTGTTTGAGAATCCAACTGAAGTTCATGACTGAACTGTTTGGTAATGTATAGTATAAAACTCAAAATCTAGTGATACTCAATGAAATATATCAGACCTCATTTTATGAGCAGCTTCAGGTAATAGAATCTAAATATCGTTCGTTTAGACAACAAAATTGTGTATCACAATATGACGGCCTCTGAATTTCATCACAATACAATACCATTGAAAGAAGGTGAAGGATGATATTAAATCATTGCGTAGCCCTAACTGGAATACACACTGGCAAACATTTAGTTAATGCAATAATGGGAAATGAAATTAAGCCGCAAGTATAAACCAGACTCCTTTTTCATAAGATGCTCCAAAAAGGTCTTAAAAGGAAATACAAACTAGCAGCTAGATTACTGTCAAGAGTCATTCACTTTGCTAAGAGGATTTATCAAAAAGTGTATTTGAAAATAAGTAAATTGGCTTTAGGCAACATTAAATTACCCATCAAATTGAAGTGTACTCTGAGAGAGCTACCACCATTGTGCATTCACTGTCGCAAGAGGTATTTTTCATAATCTAGTATTATCGATGTACCAGACGCGTTCCCTCCAGTCACACTAGTCTGCGCTGCTGGAACAGCAGCAGTAAGACTAGAGGATGTGGATAACCACAACGTTTGCATTAGAATTAAAACAAAGGGATCCAGTGTGAAGGGGTCAGCTTTCCCTTGCTTGAAAATAATCTCTGAATGACATTATTGAGCATGCATGAAGACAAATCTCTGAATGGAAAAGATAGATGTGGAGAAAAATTCTAGATGCGGATGAGTAATCTCATTTGATACACGATGTGTGGCTGCTGGGGAGATTAAACAAAAATGGACATGGTTGTCATGAAAGAATTTGTTTTTGAAGAAGAATTGTGAGGTGCTGAACTGCTGTATCTTGTCATCCCTGGCAGAAATCTGAGTTTTTGAGAGGTTTATATCTTGATGATTCAGTTTGCCTCTAGCTGGCCTCTTGACCAACCCAATGGTGTGCACTTATAACGGGGACATTTGGGACATAAATAGGCCTATGTTCCAGCTTGCCCTGAGGCTCAAGGGCAGTTTTGTGTGGCTGGATGACTCAGTATTGACACCCCGGAGCGATTAACTCCTCAATCCTCGATTGTGACAGGGGCAGTGAGGCTTGATCCCCAGTTATTTGTGTCTTTTCAGTACAAACTCATGACCTTTTTACTCCTTGGCATCCTCCTCATCAACTGTATGGGCTGACGTAACTCCAACATTCAATCTTTTTCCTTTTGTGATTAAGGAGACTCTAACCAAAACTGCATGTTTAACTGATTTCACCTCTCTGTTGTGAGGCCAATGGTGATCTGAGAAGCTGTCACTTGCCAATAGTGAAAATGTGCACAGTTGAGATAGAGCAGAGATAGCTCTACTATGGTTCACTGTCAAGATAGCCTCCATAGTTGGTGGTGTCACATTTGTCAACGTTTGCAGTTGGCGACAGACACTGTGGTTTTTTAGGGTGTATTTGCCAGCAGCTGCAGTAATTTGCTGTGTTTGGAGGCTCTGAATTCCTCTGGTGGGAGGATGGATAATCGACATGGTTCGCAGGCCTGTTGCTAGGCTCCACACCAAATTCTTCATGACTGGATTTGGTGGCTGTCTCTGGTTGGTTCCTGCAAAACTCTACAAAAATGGCCCCAAAAGACCCCAAAAATCAGTCGTGGAAAGGAAGCAAGGAAAACAATATTGCCACGTAAGTCATCGGACTCTCTTCACCACCTGTGGCCTAGTGGTATTAGTGGCCATTTGACCCATCATTCTATACTGGTAGCTGGTGCGGTTGATTACCTTGGATGCCAGCCATCCAGATACCGCTACTGATAGATTTAGTAGTGATTTCCTTTACTTCAGACAACTGTGGCAGACATCTTTTTGTTTGCTGCTGTTCTGATGTAATTGATAACTGTCGATCTGTCAATGGATGTGGATGTCTTTGGTCAGATAGTCTTTGTCTCACCGAAAGAAGGCTTAATATATTTTCAGAGACGTGAATGTGACAGGAAATCTTCAGGGCCTGTTGTAACCAGCCATTTCAGTGTGTGTGTCTGTGTGTGTGTGTGTGTGTGTGTGAGTGGGGGGGTGATTCTTTAGGAGCTGCAGTTAGATTGTGGTGTGGTCAACCATCCGACCTGCCCATTAGGGATCAGGTTCCATCTGGAACGTGCCTAGTACAACTTCAAACAGGAGGACATAATCCTCTTATGGACACAGTCATTCCACTAGTACTTTGTGTGCATGTGTTGAGAGAGAGAGATTCTCGGTTTTTTTTAAAACTTCCTGTCCAGATGCCTGCCTCCGTCTTCCTCCCTCTGTCGCTCTACCCTTCCCCCTTTATCTGTTCTATCAGTGTCATTGATCCAAGCCACCAGCTGGTCCCGAGCTGGCCTGATCTCATTTACCCCTGCAGAGGAGCTGTAGACATGTCGGTCCATTATAGAGAAGGTTTAGCAGCTCTTCAAGTTACAAATTACTCATGGTTTGTCTGTCTGTCTCTCTGTCTTCCTGTCTGTCTCTTTCTTCCTGTCTGTCATTTTCCATTTCCATCACTTTTTATTCCCTATATTCTCTGCAGCCCCTGACATACACATGAACTCACTCTCTCTTTGCACTTTCCTACCTTGCCACCGATGTCTCTCTTATCTCCCAGGGGAGAAGTCTAACTACATCAGAGAAATAGGCCCTCTGCCTGCAGCACTAATGGATTTTGTCTGGCTGTCTCTCCCCCGTGCTGTCTTTTTCTCTGCCTTGCACATCTGTGGGGGTCAACATCAGTACTACTCACCCCACTTCTCTCCATGCAATCAATATCCTCAGAGTAAAGCCCCATGCTTACCTGCTGGTACCCCCCCTGCAAGCAGCATACTTCAAGTCAGACTGTCGTATGGGGTTCTCCTTCATTTCTTTGAGATCTTGTTTGTTGTTGGGCTCTCGGTCTCTTTCTGAATTGTTTTAGGGATGACGGACCCTAGCCTGCTTCTCTATTGTATCCTCTGGTTTCTGGGACACACTGAGGCCTCTGTCTCATTCTCTCTCGTTCTCTGTGTGTGAGTGTGTATGACTATGTCTGTGGCAGTGAAGGACAGTGGAGACCGACTGTACAGGATTAGCATCTCTCTTTGTCCAGGGTTAACAAGCTCTGTCATGTGTTAATCTGCCTGTCCCCAGGGGGCCAAGTCTTGCAGAGCAGGATGCACCATGGGAAGGGGTAGGCACTGCATATTCGTGTATGTGTGAGTATTTGTACGTCTAGTATACGCTCAACTTGTTTGCTGCTTCCCCCCTGGGGACGGATTGGTGTGGATGTGTGGAGTTTTCGGGGTGGAAGGATGGAATCAATTAATGTAGGACTGGGCCCTAAAAAGTGATGGCACCCTTTTCCTTTTTGCAGTGGTCGCGCTTCTCTTTCTATGTTTAGCTAATGGAGCTGCTGATGGTCACATTAACTCCCCCAAAGCCAAACTAGGCAATGTGAAAAATATTAGTATCAGAATAACTGTATGGGATTTTATGCAATATTAATAATATTTGCCTACATATGCAAAAATGTCATGTTTAAGAACCAAGCTGAGGCTCCTTATTGTGTAAGAATTTTTAGGTTATGTGTTCTCATTATCATTAATATAGACTGCAAAATTGTCTGGCAAAATCTTAACGTCACCATTGAAACTATTGCCTAACCCTTCCTGCCATGGCAACATCCATGATAAATCTGACTTGCTAGTAGTGAACGTGGTAAAATCCCTTATGTGACACATGGGAGAGTTCCAGGGATTATCGGGAGCGTCCTGGTCACATGACTGTGATCCAGGTGTCTTGTCACACAATCTGCCCACACAGCAGCGGTCGCATAAACACAAGAGACAGGAAAAGGCTTTGCTCCCTTCCCTCAGCAGGGCCTCTGTCTGGTCCATGTTTGTCTCATTGAGTTGGCCTGTGGACACTCGGACCAATGGAAATCAATCAGTTGAAACAACACGGTTGTTAGGAGGACTGTACCGTTGGGGAGCTCATTTGTTATTGGGCAGGCGAAGAAAGACTGGCTTGGCTACTTGCTGAGGTTTTTCTGTTTCTGAAAGAGGTAGGTCAAACTCACCATTGGTGTCTATGGCCCCATTGTGAGGGTCTTGTCATTACGTCACCATCCCATTTTAAAAGGCCTCCCTCTTGCTCTCACTTTCTCTCAGTTTCTATCACTTTCTCAATTTCTCTTCCACTCTCTCTCTCTCTCTCGCTCGCTCTCTCTCTCTCTCTCTCTCTCTCTCTCTCTCTCTCTCTCTCGCTCTCGCTCTCATTTTTAAATCTTTTCCCCCTGTCTTGGTCTCTCCTCTCCCCTCCCACTCCCCCCTCCTACACTGGGGAAAGAATGCCACAGAGTGCAGCGGGCAGTGGCTGTTTGTTTGTATGCAAAGCTGGAGTGGTTTCCTGACCTCAGGTCGGGGGTGTTTGAGGAATGTGTGAGCTGTGATTAGCATCAGCTTGATGGAAGCAGTGGCAACACAAGCTGCCCCCAGCAGGATTTAGCTGGGTGTCATGTGCTCTCTACCTCACCCCAATCTCACCCTGCAACCCCCAATCGCATCACCCCATCTTTTCATCCATCTTCTCCTCAGACATTTTTTGTTTCTTTTCTTTAGCCCCCCGGGCTCCTTCCCCTCTGCATCCTTCCCATCCACGCTGCTCCAGTCCTCTGTCCTCCCCTATTCCTCCAACCCCAGGCCCCTCCTTATCCAGACTGTTTGGTAACAATAAGCCTCATAAATTCAAGGCTTGTGTTTTCAGAGTCCCCTCCCATACACACATAACCCCATCCCACTAGAGCAGAGCATCATAATGGTTTCTGTCAGGGCCAAGGAGAAGAGGACGATATGGAGAAACCCATCCTGCTAATTGAGTTCGGGGGAGATGGGAGTTCTCAGAGTGGTTGTAGTGGCGACGGTATTAGCTTTGAAAGGGTCTACTGTGATTATACTACTGTTGTTATGCAAGTCTGCAATGATGATTGACAGGGTCCTAATGGGAAGGGGGTGGAGCTCACTTGGTAAAGCACTAATGGATGCTGGGTGAAACCGAATACTATGGGGTCCTAAAGGCCAACCCCAGCTTGGCATAAACCTTAGACTGTTAGCCTGATGATATAAGCTAAGTGGTAAATTTTCTTATTAGACCATATAGGTCAGTGTAATTTGATTTATTAGACACTTTTTGTGCACATCTGGCCATTTATTGAATAAGTTTTCCCCCATAGTGTTTCATTCTGGGTGTTGTTGGTCTCTGGGAGCTGTGATCGCTCAAGGGTAGAGTACATGCTTTGGAAACTAATGAGCCAGAGGCTGCTAGTTTGAAGCCATCATGGGGCGTCAGGGGTGGGATCCGGCCTTAATCCCTCACATCTTCCCTGAGATGGACTGATGACCTATCCAGAGCATTTCCCTGCCTTGTACTAGGTGAGTGATTGGATAGGCTCCAGCATGATTCCATGACCCGAATTCAAATAAGTAGTTGTGGATGGATGGATGAATTTTTCACTGCTCACTGAGTCTTTTTCCCATCTTTGTATCTATGTTTTAGTGTTTCAACAGTCCATGATGTGCAAGCTGTACAAAATAGAATATTTCCAGATCTTCACCCCCCCTTACTCAGGTCAAGCCGTGAAATACACACACACAGAAGGAGGAAGAAAAAAATAATTTGCCAACAACAAAGGAAGGTGGTCAGAAAAAGGATACAAGAGAAATTAGGAAGAGGACAATTGGGAGGGTAAATTCTCCGTGTCTGGTGAAACGTTCCCATGAGAGAGTTATTGGAGTTTAATATTGTAGAGAGCTTCCTTTATCCACCCATCATGTGTTAGGGGGATGACACAGGCTTCCATTTCAGTAGAATCAAACATCTGGCCTGCTAAGTCATGAAGACTAGGGCTCACCACTTAACAACAGAGGAGCCACTATCAGGAGGAGCACCAAAGATGAAAGATAAAGAACTGCAGGGCAGTGACCACATCATAAGCCCCGGCTTATAGTTTCAAATATGTTCGATTTGAAGTTTATTCATTTGGGACAAGCCCAGAGCATGCGGATGAGATTAGCGGGGATTGTTTTCACCGATTGGAGAGATCACTGATGTTGGGATATATTTTGATCAGTCTGACATTAGTATGGTCGAATCGGTGCAGAATTTTAAATTGAGTTCACCGGTGATGGGCAACATGCTGGTAATTTAATGACTGATGGTGTCTGTGATACTGGTGATGCATATGACATTGCTGTCCCTCTGTAAGTGGCTTTTAGATGAGCTTCTGTTGGGTGTAACTGATATATTTCACCATTATTCTCAGGAGCACAAGAGCAAGTCATTCTTAAAGATGAAGGATGGGCTATCCTCCTCTTTTTTTATTTCTCTCTACCAGCCATCTGCCCCAATGCCAATTAGAATCCAAGTGTTGCCTTGGCCTTAACCCCCTCTGTCATCTTGCCAGGCTATTTCCAGAGCAGATGTCAGACTGTTACTCTCCGTATTGATCAGATACAATGCTATCATCATAGGAACAGTGAGTCCCTACTGTTTTCCTGTCTTCTTTGTGGAATTTTCTTCAGCAACATATGAAACGGGTTGGAATTATGTTTCAGGGTGCAGTTTTGAATTTCATTGTCATATTCCATCTCCAGATCCAAAACACGTTGAGGTTCTGAAACACTTACAAGGGATGCCTATGTTATAACATGAGGACATATTGTAAATCCACTTGGTTTGTCATATTTCTACTTTGGGTTGTAGAGATCCCAGACCCTTTTTCTCATATTTGATGGTTGTTTTTTTCTACTGAGATCCTTTAGAAGGCCTTGAACCGATTCTGTTCAAGGCTTTATATACCTTCTTATAAGAAGGCATACGTGGGCTCCATGTGACAGTAGGTGTCATTGCAATGTAAGCAATAGAATCAACTGAGATTATTGTCGTTGTTGAGAGTAGGCTAAATAGACAATCTGAGGCGCTATGCCAGTGTGTGGTGGTGTCTTGGAGCCCAAATGGCATAACTTTCACTCCCCCACCCTCTCCTTTTGTTGAGAGAAGTTTCTCACACACATAGACACAGCGATGCAAACCATCACACAAAAGGACAATGCCCTCACACCAAAAGTGTGTTTGTTACCCTGAAGTCGACGCCTAGCTTTTTGTCAGTCGAAAATGAAAATTGATTAGGAATGAGTGGGCTCACATTGGCTCTCTTACGAGCCGAGCAAGACGGCAAAATCAAGCTATTGATTTAGCAGGCCTTAGGATGAGCAGCTGGGGATTGGACAAGACATTTTGGGGCTATTTTTGGCACCTTAAAAGACAAATTTATGTCCGAATTGGTTTTATTCCTCGTCAGTTAGCTCAGTGGTTGAAGACGCACTTCGGGAGTTGACAAACCAGAAGTTGCAGATTCAAACCTGCTGCTGGGCGTTAGGGAGGGTATCCAGGCTTAATCCCCCAAGCTCCAAGTAAGTCCATGTCCATCCCCACGACATGGGGACTAATGATGACGCTTCAAACAGACCTCTCAGTCACACCAAGGACAGCAGTATCTCTGCAGTGTCAGAACAGAAACTATTGTCTGCTGGAAGTTGAAAACGAGGTCACTGGCCACCAAATGCTTGTGACATGGGGCTCTTTGAAAGCCACACTCCATCCCTAAACACCCTAAACCTGGCATCTTTACTTCAGTCTTTGCTCTATCTTCCATATGGTAGTAGTTGGATGTAGAGTGATCCACAATAGCTCGCTTGAATTTGTGTTCCTCAATGTACGGGGTGCCATAGCTCAGTTGCTAGAGCGGTCGTCTGGCAATATGAAGGTTACAGGATCGATTCCCGGTCCTGCAGAAAGAATGTCGAGGTGTCCTTGAGCAAGACACTGAACCCCTAACTGTTTCCCGAGCACCATGTGTTGGTAGCTCACTGCTCCTATACAATAAGAGGGGTTAAAATGCAAAGAAATCCAAATTTACCCGTGTGGGACTGATAAGGAAATCCATATGAATCCATATGTTGCAAACCCTCCCTTCTTTATGTATTCTTTCTGCCCTTCTCATGTGCTATCCCACCACCAATCCAACGTCATTTCCTTTCCACGCAATCCCACCCTTTGACTTCTATTTTGAGAAGCCCCCGGGGATACAAGCAGGCTCACGGAATAATGCCTGCATGTGTGCGTATACGCTTTTGAATACTGTGAAAGCACAGCTATTAATGTACAGCTTTGGATGGACGGCAGGCCTGAGCGGGCGAGTGAGTGGGCTCGTTTGATTGAGCCCATTATGAAAAGGAGGATGACAGTCTCTTATTTCTAACTGGGGGTGGTTGGGTTTAGACACACCCAATAGGCCACCAGCAAGCTTAAAATTAACTCGGTGTTTTACAATTCAATCTGTGGCTGCTGAACCTGCACAATGCATCACATTAGCCTCGTGTCAAAACAAGCTCGTGTTTGTTGTTTTATGGAAAGTAGTTCCTCATGTGAACTCGTAGTAAGCATATTTCTTGTACATACATTTATTTATATACAAAGGCGCTGTTTGAGCTTCATGTTAAAAAGGGGGTCGAAATGCCAATTTACTATTAAAATATTCAGATGACCTGATTATTCAAGACAGGCATGTTTGTGTCTAGACTTAATAAAGCATGGATCCCCCCATTGAATTGTAATCCTTCCATATATCGACGGTATGAGCTAGCTGTATAGAGTGTCTGACACACACACACACACACACACACACACACACACACACACACACACACACACACATGTAGAGGGCTGAGAGGGTCCCTGTCTCCAGTGTGTCTACGGGGCGGTCACCGTGCTGGGGCTCCTCTCTGCCGAGCCACTGCGGTGGGATATGAACCCACTACATCTGACATCCAGGCTCATTGGCCACTGACAGTTCAAGATGCACCAGTGACCAGTGACCAGTCCGGATCTGTGTGAACCAGCATTGCTCACTTAACAGAGGACGGCTTTGACTGTCTTAGCCAGTTCCTGTGTGGTGTAGCCACTGTCTTTATTTCCACACCACCCTTTATGAAACAGAGTCCCTCCTAGCCGCATCTACAAAGCACAGCTGCTAATCCTCGTTCTTCATACATCCTTCCTGCGTTCATCACCACGTCCAATGACTTTTGCATACGACGCCGTTTGACTGATATCTCTTCCCCCTACTCACTTCCTGGATTCAGAGAATTCACAGAGTATCATGTGAGCGAGGGCTTCCAGTAAAAGGCAGTTTCATGGCCTGTTTTCTCCTGCCGTCAGCTGAAGCACCAAGATAAAACAACACATTTGCATTGAGCTGCAGCTCATAACATCACAGATTTAAGAATACTTATTTGGAGTCCGCTGCCAAATCACAAGCCAGACGTCACAGGTTCGATCCCACTGTGGGATGTCAGGAAGGATGTCCGGCCTTAACCCACCTCCCACCATGCTTCATATACTATGTCCACGTCTGCGTCCCCACAACGCGGGGACTAACCGTGACGTGTAAAAATGGATTTGGGCCGTCACCCCACAGCAAGGCAGTCCAGATTTCGATCTCTGCCCTTCTCTGCAGAGTTTGCATGCTCTGCTTCTGCTTGCACGGGTTCATCCTTGGTATTCCAGTTTCCTCCCACTGTCCAGAGACACATACACGTTGGGGAGATAAGTATGGTTTATGCATGGTGTGTGGATGACGGGTTCCAGTCTTCTGTGGCCGGGGCAGTTCAGCTCCCTGTCTGGGTAATGTAGGCGGAAAAATGACAAATTTCAGTTGCAACAAATATATCAATGTGATATTTAACTCACTGATGGAGCGGCATGGCTCAGTGGGTAGGGCGGTCCTCTGAGGATCCTAAGGTTGCAGGTTTGATCCCGACACCTGCAGAGAAGCCTGTCAAAGTGTCCTTGAGCAAGACACTGATCCCCTAATGGCTGCCCGGGTACTATGACTCCTCACTGCTTCTGTACAATAGGATGGGTTAGATCCAAAGAAGACATTTGATTGTTTGCATGCACAATGACAAATAAATAAAGCTCCTTCCATGTTTGTTCCAGCGTCATCATGTGCAGAATGAGTGTAGTTGATGCAGTTTTAGAGACTGTCCAACAGCATCCCAGTCATTGGGAATGGAATCTCTAATTTGAGTGTTTTTAGTGCCATGATTTAGCCATCGGTTCTTCATATTGTACAACAGGGGCCAAGGCAAAGGCCAGCCGGTGTTGCAAGGTTGTCCTTAAAGCTTGGAAGAAGTGCATTTAAGGCATATTTCTAATGTCAAGAGATATCCATCTGGAATCTGCACCTGGTTTGTCTTCCCTCATGAATGTTTTTTAGGTTGTGTAACTTGAAGTGTGTTGTTCAGCTGGTTGCACAACATTCTGCTAATCATTATCTCCAGACAGTCTGAGTGATTGCACTACTCTCCAGATGGTTATTTGGATCATTTTAATGGATGATGCACATTAAGTTGTGTTTCACAGCCAGATTACATTTCACCAGTAACCACTAGGGTTTAAAAGACTACTCCTTTTAGCCACGCATCACTATCACCTTTAGTAGCCTCCCTGTTCCCACTTGTGAGGAAACTCAATCTCCGTTTGTACCAGTTGGCCATCACCTGCCTCCCACACCCTGATGGCCCAGTGCCGGCTGCTCGCCATCCAGGAAATACCAGAATAAACCCACCATTGTTGAGCCGTGAAGGTCCCGGACCTGAGGGCCAAGAGTGCTGACAGACCTTCGGATCCCAGCTTGTTAATATCCGCAGTCCAAGTCAGAGCTCCTATATTCATACTACAGGTTGAGAGCAAGTGACACTGATGTAACTTGACCCAATAGTATCTTTAAATCACAACAATCCCTTTCCAATGGGGGGAAGGCTCGGAAATGTGTCTGAGATTGAGATATCCCTTGATCCACGCCTACCGCTCCTGTACTACACGTTGCCAGTGTCTACTATAAATCACATGCTCCTGCTAAGCCCTTGCAAACACAAAAGCCTACTGAAAGTACCAGGTGCTTGATTAAAAACAAGTTCCAGGAAGTAGGTCTTTCCCCCATGCTGGCGCTTGGCTCGTGTCCCCTGATGCATGCCAAACTCCTGCTCTGGCTAGGGTGTTTATTTGGGGCGAGGGCCTCGCTGCTCCCTGCCCTGGAGCTGCTGTGATCAGGGCCCTGCCGAGGTGAGCCAGGTGTCACCTGTACATCTGACTGGAAGCTTGGGCAAGAGTATTGAATCCCATCTAACAACCATAACAACTGGAAACAATGAACCCCAAAAGGCAGACCTGTGGAGTCTCTGCAGTTTAATCAAGTGATGTGGGAGAACCTGGCAGGGGTCCTTGGCATCTGGTAGACTTGGACTATGGCATCTGTTGTGAGATTTAATTAGTGTGGAACTTCCATGGACTTGGAGATTTACAGCTTTGTGCTCATGATCTAAGGAGTTGCTTGAGTATTTTTTTTCTTAAACTTAACTCGATTTAGATTTTTTTTCATTAGTTATAATGGCATTAGTGACAGGGTCACGTGATGAACGCGTTGTTGGCATGTCTGTGGGTGACACCGGCCATTAACTCAGCGCGTCACTCCATCAAGCTCGGGAACAGCCATTTTTAAAGAATAGTCGTCTTTTGTTTGCTCTTTATTGCTCAAGTATTTGAATAGCAATGGTTGTGCCACTTTTTGTATACAATTTCATGCTAACTGTTAAGCTATGTTTTGTACCGTTTCCCCTTAAGTTTTGGTGTTTTTATTCAGAAAGGGGTTAGTTTAGTGCCGCGGGTGTGACAGCTCGATGTGAGGCTACCTGTCAGTTGGAGGCCTGTAATTAACTTTGTCATTTAAAAAAGTGGCTTCTTTTATTCAGTGAAACAAGGTCTATATCAGAAACACCATGATATCAAGTTACGTGAAGCGTGTTAAATCTGGTAAGGTTACAACTCACTTTTTAACTGTATGTACGCTAGTTTCGCTAACTTATGCTAGTTCGGCTTTGGCATGCTAACTGATGGAGATGGTGATGTTTAGTTCTAAAACTTCAGTTATTAATACAGCTCTCAACGTATTACGACAACGACAAACTTGCTATAAGATGTACTCTGAAACTAACATTTTTAGGAGGGCTTCTCCACATATTCCATTAATTAACAACTGGGAGGGTGAACAGATGTTTTAGAAATGACACTCATTTTAAAAAAGGATGCTGTTTCAGACTATTTGGTCCTTTCGGTCATGTTGCATTAAAACTCCGTAGTCTAGCAACATCCACCGTTTTATGACCAACTTTCAATAAACTGGAGTCATATCTGAAATTAGGTAATATACTTGTAGCTGATAAGTTCTTGGACTGCTGCATTGTTCACCCCCTCGGAAGTCCCCAATCATTGCTGGGTTTATAAATTGTTTGCGAATGGAGTTTGTAGGATTGAAAGATGCACCTATCTGGTGGAATTGTTCAACTCCTTTTTATTCTTTAATGTTGGCATTCATAAAGCAGCATTGCAGTGTGTTTTCCCCATTGTCGTATAGCTCCACTTGACATTATAGTGGGAAGCTTTCCATCAGACTGTTTCGATTCTGCTGCTTAATAGAAACGTGATTTGCAGCTTACAATATCTCTAGTAGAGAAATGCGTTTTTGTTACAACTTGATTCATTGAAAAATAAATTTTGCCTTTATACTAGTGTGAAAGTGTTGACTCCCAACATCCCAGCTGTTCAGAATTACACTGACATGGTCAGCCCAGCCCTTGACTAGTGTTTAATAGATAAAATCGAAATAAATCTCACCAGAAACTAAGATTTGTCCATGTCTTCTCATGACAAAATGTCTTGTGTTTTACAGCACTGAAGCGGTCATTTGAGGTGGAGGAGACGGATTCATCTACACACCCTTCGCCCCTCACCCGCCGGACCAACCATCCTCTCCGCTCATCGACAACCGCCACATCCAGCCAGAGAAGCTACGACCTAGGCTCCCGCAGTTCTGACTATCCTTCTTCCAGAATCTCCCCCTCTGAATCCTCCAATCCCCGCTCTCCCAAATCAGGCATGAGACGTATTGAGATGTCAGGAGGTCGCAATGCCGACACAGCCGCCTCCCGCCGCACAGAGCTCTCCATTGAGGTTTCCTCCAAGCAAATTGACAGCTCGCCCAGTGCTGGTATTGCCCGCTTTGGTCTCAAACGACCAGAGGTTAGTCTGAGTAGCCGGAACCCCCCCCTGGACAGCTCCCCCAATACCATTTCCAGCTCAACAAACAGACGGGCTGAGCTGAGTATGCAACGGCCAACTGAAGCCCCAGTCCCCCCTAAGAGGGTGGACTCCCAGCCGACCTCAGCTCCTGGCTCCAGGATCCCTGACCCCCCTCAGAGGAGAGTAGAGCCTCCATCCCCAAGCCTCAGCCCTGTGGAAGTGCCCTCCAGGAGGCCAGAGATGCCAGTATTTAGACAGATGGATGGATCAGCGCCAGGCAGGGTGTTGGAAAACAATACTCACTCACCTCCAGTACCCAGTGCTCCACTGCCTACCTTGGCAGAACCTAGAGTGGAGAGGATGCAGTCCCCTGTCACAGAGACCCTCATACCCAGACCAACAGAGAGTAAGTACACATACACTTCCTTATGCCATTTGCTTTTTAGTTTTTTCATACATAATGTTTTGTTTGTGAAAGAGCAAATGATTTGAGGAGGTTATTTAGCCCATCTTACTGATAGAAATATTTTTGGCATGTAGAAGACATATCAATATTTCTGTGGAATTCGGTTGGGGTTTGATGATGAATTAGAACTCGGATAGTCTTTTTTAACACGGTCCTCATCCTGGTCGGGTGGTGTTAAAGTTATACCTGGGGTATTTCAAAATGATGTGGGTATCCCTTTAAACTCAGGTGTAACATTTCTGTACTACGGCTAACAAACTATAGGCTACCTGTTCATCATTCACAATACAGAGCAGCGTACAATGGCCTTGGTCAAAGAATTCTAAAAGTTTTACTTTTTGGGTTGCAACTGGACTTTCACAACTGACTGTTAACAGGTGTTTTCGCAATAACAACTAAAACTGGACAGTGTGAGATGGAAAACTGCAACAGTGGCAGCATATATTGCCAAATAAATGGTTTCCTTCCACACTGTGGACAAATCATCAGGCATAATCTGAACATTATCCGATCCACTTTATGAGCTTCCTGGAAGGAAATTATTTTCCATAACCTCCATTTTGGGCTTGCTTGACACATTTTGATGGGGTATCTATGTGGATTAATGAATAAACTTCTGTAAGTAACAGAAAACCTAACATATTCGCTAATTTCGTTATTGGACGACTGAAGACAGCTTCCTCCTTCAAAACCTTTTTTTTTATCCCCCACCCTTATACAGTTGTATGAAGTTGCATTGTTGGTTTCAATCATTATGCAACTGTAATGTTTATATGAGTGGGGATGCCCACAGTCAGTTTAGACCAAAGATACCCCCTGTATGAGTAATGAAATTTTTACTTCAATCAAATGTTGTTTCCAGATGAATTGATTCCCCTTTTTTGCGATTTTCTTACTTGGATTATTGACCATTCATCAAAACATTACAGGATGTGGAGTCCCCGATAGGTTGAGATATTTAGCCTGCTAGGTATGTGGGATGTGTGATATGCATTGATGGGCTTCTCTGCTTGTGCCCTTGAATAGTTTGCACAGTGATTGTGTGACGATTTACAAGCGCCGTGCCAATGTCAATTTACCTCTGATGAGGGTCTTTTATCAGCTATCTCCAAAAGCTGATGGGAAGTGGCAAATCGGGGCTAGAACTGTGTAGTGTGAACAAGGCATTACTTTTAATTTAGTCACTGCCATGATTTTTTTGTTGGAAATCAGTGCAATAAGAATGTGCATATAGCCCAACACCAAGTGCAATTGCTATTTGCACATGTTTTGAATTGCAGTGGTAAATAATGCACCAAGTTGTTTTTTGAGGAAGCAGATGATTAAGTTTGTAAAATAAAAGGAAAAGACCCACATTGGACTTGGCCAGTCACAGTTTGCCAATATAGTTGTCCAATTGCCCAAGCCTAAAGGATAGCTTTTTTCTCTCATCCTTCTGTCTAGGCTGGACCATTACAGTGCATAAATGGATGTAAAAAGATTTATATTGTGTTTGTTTGCGTGTGATAAATGTGGAGTGAGCTAAACTGATTCATTTTGGAAGAGCAATAGCCAATTGGGAAACTTCCTTGTTTACTGGTGATGTCGTTTATTGACAAAGCAATCCTTTAACTTCAGTGATGTCATTGGTTCCCTGATCCAGTAGCCCAATTGTGTAATTTGTGTAATTTGTTTGTGACCTTTATGGTTGTTGGGTTGGCTCAGCGGACCAGCCAAAGACACAAAATAAAACCAATATTAAGTAAAACAATTAATATTTTCAATGATATATATTTTGGATTATTCTGAATATATGTTGGGTAAATGTTGCTCACATTAGCAAAAGTAGATTTTTAATTTTGATTATTCCTTTTAATGTTTGAACCTTTAAGAACTCTACAATTTCAAGGTTGATTGTGTGGCTATGAAGACTGATTTTGGTTAATTAGATTAATTTGATTGTTTGAGCAGATTTTCTGTTCAGTTTGTGGTACATAGAACTTTACAAAGGTTAAAGGTTGGTCTATACAGACCATTGCTGAAATCGTCTAAAAAATTATTGTGAAGTTAGAGAAAAATAAGAGGTCTGTTTTAGAAAAGCAAGGGAAAATAGGGATTTACTTTGCAAATAGGTTTGGGAACTCCTGTTTCAAGCGGACTGATCCAGTAGACCTCTGAACCCAACAAATTTAAATGATAGCAAAAGTTATTGCCCATTGTGCCAGATTACAGGGTCAATTTCAAGCAAAATACCTAAGCTGTGCATGGGGCTACAAAGAGCCCATTTGGAGTATTTCCTCTTGGTTGGCCCATGGAAATTACTATTATCAGAGACAACCGTAAAACAACTTTCTCTGGATCAGTTTAAGGCTCATCCAAGTAGGGTTGTGAAATCAATTATTACTATGCTATACATCAGCGTTTATTTGGTTTAAAAAAGTTCTGTTTTTATTTATTCATTTTAATTTACTTTGGTTACAGTTCATCTTTAGCTTCAACGGCTCTCTATTAATTTGTTTTATTACCCTTTCCAAGTAGTACAAGAAGGCACTTTTTGGTTTTTCCATCAAGACCAAACAGGGTTTTTTTTGCACTTTTCTAATATAAATCTAAACTATTATTGAATGAATTCATGGTTGTTAGGATCCATACACTTGATTATGATGGCATTTATTAGAAGGATAAACCCTTTGAGATGAGCGATCTCATTTTCAATGGGATCTTTAAAAAAGTTTTCATCTCTTCAGTCTAGCCATCTTTTCAACACAGTTTATCTGTGCCATTAGAAACCATGATATATGGTGAGCTCCTCAGTCTAGACTCTTTGTGAATGTAGGTCAGGGAGATGGATAATGGGAATCCCAGGGCTGCTCCCACACTACCAGTAAAAGTAGGACTTCTACTGTCATGCACATTGGTTGAAACTAATCGGTAGTTCACCGGATGCAGACTTGGGCACATAGGACAAAGTCAGTGAGAAATAAGGTTGCCTGTGATTGAAACGGAGTATACAGTAGTTATAGTGAGATTGAATGTGAGATTACAGTCATAGGAAGAGGTCCTGTCTATGAAATATATGCGTATGCATTAAATTTATTGAAGGATAGCCCTTTGAGATAGAGCATCTCATTTTCAAGGAGCCCCTAGACAAATTATAAATTACAAAACATTCAAATACATAATTGGCAAAATATTCCAGTAAAAATAATTCCCTTGAAAAAGCTGGATACACACACACACACACACACACACGCACACACACACACACACACTTCTTTTCAGGAAGTTCAGATAAGCCCATGCCATCACTTTAACAACCTGGATGTACTTGTGAGTCATAGCTACTTGATTACTAACATGCCAAATATGTGGTGCTGCGATGGCAGCAAAATTCAAAGTGAATATTTTACTTTGGCCAGATGGTTTCCTCCCATCCAGAAACATAAGTATTGGTTTCACTGAAGTGTAACTTCCACAATTATCCAATACCTGTGGTAAAACTTTGTACATCTGGGAGGGTGAGTCATGGCTGATTTGGACTATGTATTCAGAGCAGCCACCTCTAAATAAAAGGGTCAAGTCTATTTCATCATAATATCCTAATGTTGTATGCTGTGTAGTATCTGGTCTGGGATGTAACCAAGGTCTATTTCCCACATTTTTGAATTGTAGAGATGGAAGAGTAAGTATAAGGAATAAGGAAACATGGGTGATGTCACAGCCTTGGCTGGTGCAACAAGCCTCCTCTTTCATTAGGCCTGCGTGGGCCTGCATTAGGTCTGCGTGCGTACATGCGTGTGTGCAGTGCCCTATTTTAATATAATTTATATTTAGGTTCCTAGTGCTGCTTTGTTGCTCCCATAGTTGTTGATCCTTTAGCAAAGCTCAGCTTTGTCCTGGTGTGCTCGTCTCTGTCTGACAGAAGGACATTGCTATCTGGAGACAGCTATGCTCATGGATTGCTCTCTGTCTTGTTGAGCACTGTCCAGGCATAGCGGTCTGGGAGGTGTGACATTCCAAATCTGGAGGCCATAAAATGCTACACATAAAAATAGAAAGATTCCGGTTTTTAGCTTTTATACTTGATATTGTCCGTTTTTGTCTTATTTTTCCTCTGCATATCCTTGACACACTGCTTCAGTCTCAGTGGATTTTTGTTCTTTAGCCATTCAGCTTTAACTGCTAGTGCTGTTGAATCACTCAGTAGTTTTCAAGGAAGAAAGGAAGGAAGGAAGGAAGGATGCATGCAAACTATCTGAAACTTGGCCTAGCAAAATTAAAAGGAAGGGCGGCAGGGGAAAGTGATCAGATTAGGTCTTCTTTACTGGCACGTTTGGCTCAGGTTACCACCCCTTCCTGAACTCTGTTTCTTGAAGGAGAGAAGGGTTAGATTCAAGATATTTATTGTCACTTCAGTTTTGCAAGTACAGTCGTGAGAAATTCTTTGGCTAGGAGACTCCATTACAGAGCTATGGTGAAGATAAATAAAGTAAAATAAATTGTGTGTGTTTGTGTGTGTATTTAGAAATGGGTACAACATGATAAGGGTAAGAAAAGTAAAGGTAAGAGTAGAAATCAATCTAGTATAAAAAGTAATAAGGGTGCATTATATTTGATCAGTAGTCAAAGATACTACACAAATGGTTTTCAGATATTGCAAAGATGGTAAGGTTGCAGTTGTGTTTGTGTGGCTGCTATTTCTGAGAAATCTTATGGCCTGAGGAAAGAAGGTGCTCCTTAGCGTGCTAGTGTGTGTTTTGAGAGTCCTGTATCTCCTCCTTGAGGGCAGCAGGGAGAACAGGCTATTGTGTGGGTGTGCTGAATCCTTAATGACCCACAAGGACTACCTTGGACACTGCTAAGTGTACAGCTCCTGAAGACTGGGCAGCTTACATCCAGTGATGTGCTGGACTGTGCACGTAACCCTACCTAGGGTCTTGTGGTCCTTACTGGTATAGCAGATCCCAACTCATCTTGCTAGCATTCTTATGTAGATGGCTAGCATACACTGTATTCAGGTTTGGGAACACAGTTCTCACAATCTTCTGTGCCAGTTTTACCACCCAGACTAACTCCTTCCTGTTTATGGCAGAGCAGCTGGCATATCACATCGTGGCACAGTAGCAGAGGATAATCTCTGTGGTGCTCCTGTAAAAGTTTACTAGTAGCCAAGGGAGATGTTTGGCCTATTTGAGTTTTCTTAGGAAGAAAAGCCTCTGGTCAGCTTTCTGCACCAGGTGGGAGGTGTTTGAGGACAACAAGAGATCTTTTATTACATGGATTTCCAGGTTTGATGTTGTTCACCCTCTCCACTTCATCACCATAAACTTAAACTGTCAATTCTAGCTTCTAAAATCTGGTTTAATTCAACTTGAGTTGATAAATTCAAGCTACAGGAATCTATGCCTGGTACAGAAGATAATTTTCAAACTTTAAAAGATTAAAAAACAATGTGGGAGACCACATACATATGATAGATTTAACCGATTTTAACTATTTTAATCGTAAGAACACGCACCAAATGATTACATCAAATTATTACCCTAGCATTTATGCCATGCAATTTAAGTAGGGATGTGTAGATTGATACTAAACTTGCATGATCAAATGTGATTAAAAAATGATATAATTGACTGAATGACACTTCACTGTCATGTCATGGTTATGACAATCACATGTCAGCCTTATGCACATCCCTTCAAATGAAGTGTGATTAAGTCCTCACACTACAGGATCATTTGGATCATTATTGGTTCAGATCAGCCTCAAATTGGTAATGCCCCCGTAATTGTCTGGAGGAGTGAATTGGACCCATAATAGACTTAGAATGAAGCTGTTACCTGTACAATTGATTAAACATTTATCTCAATAAAACCTTATGTCCAGATGAACTGATTCTCATTTGTTGTGACCCATAACAGAAAAGAATCATTCTACAGGAACAGTGAATATTGATGAATATTTAGAAATGTAAATATGCAAGGTTCAACCACCAGGCTAATTTTCATCTGTTGCCCCAAGCAGTTACAGGTTCAGTGTCTTATTCAAGGACACTTTAACATGCTTTCTGAAGGAACTGGGGATCGAACTGCCAATCTTCTGATGACTAGACAACCTCCTTATCTCCTGAACTAAACCACCCATAATAATCTACCTAATTACCCTATATTGTGAGGCCAGCCAGTTATATTTTCTGCTTTTCAGTTCCCAATTTAACCCTTAGTTCTTATTTTCAGTTGATTTCAATATGGGACGGCATGGCTCAGTGGGTAGAGTGGTCTTCTGGTAATCAGAAGGTTGCACGTTTGAGCCCTGCACCTGTAGAGATGTGTGTCGAGGTGTCCTTGAGCAAGACACTCTTCCCCCAATTTCTCCTCCTTGTGATTGACTGGCAACCCTTCAAGGGTGAATCCCTGCCTTTTGCCCAATGAAAACTGAGATAGCCTCCAGTCCCCACCCCCCGACCAGATTTTGGAGGAGCGGTTGATGATGGATGGATGGATGATTTCAATATAATTCACCTCTCAAACCCTTGGATTCAATTTAGTACTTAGTGAGACAATGACTTGCTGAGGAGGAGAGAGAACGAGTTTGGTAGTCGGAAAACACAGACACAGTTGTGTTACTTTAGAAATTAGCTTTTTCATAGCATGTGCATTTGTGACTGGTATTTTTGTGTGCAATTATTACATGGTTAGAAATATAATGGATATTAATGGCTCTATGCTAAGAATCAACCCAGTATCCGATGAGACAATGGCCTTGTGTGAGAGGGTGACAAGATATGTTTTGTTTTTTTTTATTGCTTGGGGTTCTATTGGAAGTCTTGTTATGCCTCCTTTATCCCCAATTAAACCTTGACCCACATTACCTGCCTCAGGCTAGTGTGTGTATGTACATACACCTTCACTCAGATGTCATGGTTTAAGAATGTCTTGCCTAGGGAAGAATGGGCGGAGAATGTCACGCTAGATGATGAGTTGGTGGGTTTTATGGCAGTTGTTGTAAAGTACAAGGTGTTGTAATGCTCTCTTTCTGTTGATGTTCATCCATGCTTTGGCCATAATGATGCACAGCTGTATTCAAGTCCTTTGGCACTTCAACAGGATGTGATCTCATCTGTTTACCCCCTCACACACACACATTCACTCATTCATTCATTTTGTGCTCTGTTCTTCCCAATTTCCTGCCCCATGCCTTGATTTAGTTTCTCTTGGCTGCTGTAATGTGTTGTACAGAATCAAGCTAGTGTCTGGGAGAAGACACACATACACATGCACATTCACCCCAGTGTACTTTCAGATACTATAAAGAAAAGTCTACAGAGTTGATACGTGAAGTTGGAATGGTAGAAAAGCAAGCATCCCTCTCTGTGTTGCATGGTGTTCAGGTGAACTGAATGGCATAACTTGCCAGTGATGAGTGAAGGAGATTAAACTAGAAATATGCTATCAGGTGAATTTGATGTGAGCAGTTATGGTTGTTGTCACACAATTGGTTGCGACACCAGTATTTCAGCTCCATGTGTTCCCAGTCGGACCCACCTGCTCAGTCCTATTGGTTAAATTGACCTCTCCCAGACCACACATAATTTGAGCAGTTCCTGGTGTTTTAATTAGTAAAGAAGAAGTGGGTTTTTAGAGAAATGGGTACAACCCAAAATGCCAGTCCATTCAACAATGGCCAGCCATGTGTTTAGATGAGGAGAAATGACACATGGAAACTGTCAGTTTATCAGGTAACTGACTTTTAAACAATGCCCCTTTGTTTGCAGCCTGCTGTTTGTCTGGTCTGATGCACTGCAATTTAGTAAGCCAAACATGTTGATAACATTTTGTCGTCCCTGTTTTGCTGTTGATGCTGTTTTGCCTTGATGCTGTTACTCCAAGGGAATATAAGTATAGCGTTGAGGGAGGTCCTGTGTGTAAAAGGTCAGCTTAAACAGGAGGACATTCGTGAAGGGAAGTGTGTGTGTGTGTGTGTGTGTGTGTGTGTGTGTGTGTGTGTGTGTGTGCGTGTGTACGTGTGTGTGTGCGTGTGTGTGTACGTGTGCGT
>OMLC01047642.1:0-11136 GCA_900302585.1 Regalecus glesne | reverse complement strand
GGGGGGGGGGGGCTGCTGGTTCAGTTCTACACACATACTGATCCCAGCATGTTTGCACCCGGCACCCTCGCCTTCTCATTTCACCTGTGTGGTCAATCCTTGTGTGTATGCATGAAGGGTGTTGTGCTGTGACTCTACATGAGCTACTTGGAGACCAGGACCACAGTCAGATTCCATGTGTGTGCCAACATCCAGGGCCAAAGGGAGACGGTCCTGGTTCTGACCCGTATGAAGGGAGCTTCAGTGATGGAGAAACAGTGCATGGAACAGAACACGGACACCGTTGGTGGTTAGTTGTCACTAGACCCAAAGTCTGATGAAGTTGGATTCTGTGTCAGGATGGGTTCAAAGGCCTTTGGTCTAAAAGTACCATACAAACCACCTCACCTGGACCTACGGTGAACGTCAGTGTGGTGTGTTTGTTCCTTTGGTTGTCAGTTCCCACCTGCTGGAGTCCTGTAAGTCTGGGCCCAGGTCCACCACAAAGCCTCCTCCTCTGTAGATGACCACATTGCCCCAGACAGGGTGGGCCTTGAGCTGGGCCTGAGACTGGTACCTCCAGGGAGCATGGAGGTCCTGAGAGGAGTTTTGTTCCCCGTCACGTCTCCATCTTGGCCCATAGGAGCCAACATCCTCCACCTCCCATGAGTAAGGAGCATGACAGTCCTGCACGGAGCGCCGCATGGAGCCGGCCAGATGGCAGGAGTCCTTCAACACCCTCACCTGCCGGAGACGAGCGCTCCCCACCAGCTTGGAGTTCCCATCTGTGATGAATCCTGTGTCAGGGTGCAGAAAAGGAGTGTTTTATCAGTCCCCTCTGTCAGCATCCAGCCAGGGCTTCATGAAAGCTGTAAGCCAGGTCAGAAGGCAGTGGAGGAGCCAAGAAGGCAGATCTGAACCATCACCCCTGGCCCACAGACTTAAAGATGACCCTGACCCTGACCATCTTAAAGTGCTACCGTCAGAGCTTGTCTCATTTTCCTGGGCTTGTTAAGCTAGTGGATGTTGCAAGGGGAAAGGAAAGCTTGGAGGTCCCGGCTGAAATCTGCTACCCCCCCTGACCCGACACTGGATAAGTGGTTGATGATGGATGGATGGATGGATTGTTAAGCTGGTTTGAAAGAGATGTGACCGCAGGTGGTGATGGTTCATTCTCTCCAACAGCCTCCATCATGGCAGCAGCAGAGATTAACCAGTGAGTAGCGGGACACATGACAGCCTCTTAGCAGACACTTTTCAGACAACTTGCCTGGATATTCCCCGTAGAGGTTCCTCAGCAGGGATGTTTTGGCCCAGATGAACACATCCTGGATGCTCATACTGTCTGAGATCCCTCTGCTGAAGCTCTGGCGGATGTGCTGGCTCAGAAAATACGCATTGGGGTCTCTCTGACCGTAAGCCACCAAGAGCAACACCCACATGAAGCCGATGTAAGCTGCAACATCAACAGGGTTAACACACAGCGGGTCAGCACAGCCACGCGTACTGCACATGTCATTCCTTTAACCTGCGGGGGCTTCACATGGCAACAGGGAGGAGAAGGCGGGAGACAACAAACCAAATGTCGGCATCTGGCCAAACACATCTGTGTTTGTAAGGATGCACAGACATGGTGAACATATGGAAACTCACAGTCCGTCCAAAGGAACAAATCTACCTACAGTGTCTAGTCATGCTGTGCATGTCTTCCCAGCATGGGCTCTATGGCCCCATAGCCCCGCACCCCGTAAGGCACTGCCTGCCCCTGTCCTGTCATAAGGTAGACAGGCGTCTCTTTATGAGCAGCTTGAGCTACGGCGGCTGGGGGATGGGGCCACACAGGACAGTCCTCACTCCCCACATGCATGGTGGTTCTAATGTTTTGGCTGATCGATGTATGCTGCCCTGCCACTGTGCACATACTGCATGTCCACCTGTGCACACGTTTACACCACATATGTCTTTACACGACATACACGTGCTCATACATAGTCCTGGCAGTACACGCACAGCTGATGTGTCAGTCTAGATACCCAGCCACGTCTCCTTGACCCTCTCTGTCTCGGCTCTCTCCTGCGTCTCTCTTAGCTGACCTGATGCTGTGTATGTGGCATGGACATGTGTCGTGGTTGTTTCCATGCTTGGCAGTCCAGATGGCGTACAGATCCGACGTGGAGGCGTCGGCTCTGTACGCCTCCTCATCGGCAGGAGTCACCTTACCCAGGATCTCCTTGATGAGGGCGAAGACTTTCTGCTCTTGGACCATGTTTTTCCTCATCCTCTCGATGTCCATGGAGGGAGGCGGCTGGTAAAAGCTGGATGTACTGTCCCTCCTGGCCACCCACACGGCGTCAGGATCACCTGTGGAAGTTCAAACCCCTGCATTTACTCCTCCACAAGCTGAAACAGAGCAGGGGACAGTGGAGAAGGCGTCACCATTACCTGGGTGTCTGAGCATGCCTTCTATAGGAGGCTCGCCGTAATCCTCCTGATCCACTCTTTTCAGGACAAGGGCGAAAAATGCAGCGAAACCAAAGACCTGTTAAAGTACATTTGATCATGTTAAAGGTCATTTGATCATGTTAAAGGTCATTTGATCATGTTAAAGGTCACTTGATCATGTTAAAGGTCATTTGATCATGTTAAAGGTCATTTGATCATGTTAAAGGTCATTTGATCAGGACACTGGATTAATTGTAAATAGGTCATCCTCAGTCCACACATTGTTAGGTGGACAAAGACTGAGATGGAGTTTGGGGGATTTTGGCTGGATCCCCCTCCTGATGCTTCACAGTTTGAACCCATTGGGCCATGCTTAAGATATAAAGATAATAATGATAATGAACATCCATCCATCCATCGTCAACTGCTTATTCGAAGTCGGGTCACAGGGGAACTGGAGCCTATCTCCGTTCTCATTGGAGGAGAGGCGGGGTACACCCTGTATAGGTCACCAGTCTATACCAGGGCAGAGCAGATAGGGGAACAGTGTCTTGCTCAAGGACACCTCAACACGTTTCTCTGCAGGTGTGGGGATCAAACCTGCGACCTTCTGATTGCTAGATGACCGCTCTACCACTGGACACTTCCCATCATCACTTTTAACTTTCACCTCCAAACACACCATCAGATAACTGGATCAGACTGGATTTGGTGAGACGTGTCTGACCCTCCTGTTCACTAGTCCCATAATCAACATTATAGAGCTGAGTCCAGAGGTGGTCCCCTGTCCACCACCTGCTGAGCGAGGCCAGTCCGTAAAATGACATCATGACTGACATGGATGACGGAACACAGCGTGAAGGGAGACTTTAACCCTAAAGAGCACTACAGTCCTTTAATCCATCACCATGGGGACTGATATGTTTCAGTTGGGCACTATGCTGAGTTCTCACCTTCAGAGGCTGAGTAATGAAGAGACTCTCAAAGAAGGAGACCAACATTGAGATGAGCCAGCTAATGGAGCGATCCTTCCCATACGTGAGCCCATACATCATAGTGAAGTATCCTGAGACACCACTAGTGGCAATCACCAGAATCCATCCTATGTACATGAACCACCAAGGCAGCCCCCCCGAACAGCATCTTCTGGTATTGTTCCCATGGATGCTTTCTGCAGGCCCTGTGCCCAGCAGGTCCCCTGGTAGACTGGATGGAGGGAGATGGCGCTCCAGAAGACCCTTCATTCCCTGGACTTGTTGCACCGCCCGGTTGAAGCTGTCTGGGTTGGGAAAACGAGATGGTCCAAGCAAACCCAACTCCTTCTCCACATGACGAAGCTGCCGGTACAGGTATTGACTGTTGCTCCTCTTCTGAACCCCGTCCGTCCCTCTCTGTGGACTCCCACAGATACTGCTCTCTGTTCAGACATGAGTCAGTATTATTAGTGACACATTAAATCCTTTTTTATGACATGTCCCCAGTGAACATGGCTGACATCTAACTAAATCTGATTTTATCTATACACACACACACACATGTGTATGGGAGGGTGGAGCATGGGAAACGTATCAACGCCAGCGTGTCAAAGAGGCTATGAGGACACCGTGTGCTTTACCTTGTAGATTGACTGAGCCCAATGTGAGAATCATGGAGCCGTCCGTCTTGGCAGCATCGGAGTAAAACTCTCCCCCGGCACGGTTCTGCTGGCGGATGATGTCCTCCACCACAGACAGCAGAGAATTAATGTCAGCCTGTTGACCCGGTCCGAGATCCACATGAGGAACCGGACTTTTCATGGCCCTGGTGAGTGACTGTGCAATTCTCTTGATGTCCTATGTAATACAGATATACAATGAAACTATTATTATCATTATTATTATCATTGTTATAGATTTAATCATCATTATTATTATTATTAATATTATCAGTCATGGCCTCTGTATAACTTATCCCAGTAAAAATATTATTATTTCATATTCTTCAGTCTAATTATGATATCTAGTGACTACTACCACTACTACCACTACTACTAGTAGTAGTGAATGGCATTTATCTTTCTGTCTCTGTCAGTGTCTGACTGTCTGCCCGTCCATGTAGCCAGACTGAACAGAAGTCATCATCCTTTACCTTGACAACAGTATCAGGCGTGATGTCTCTAGTCTCTCTCTGGGGAGAGCTGCTCAGGGATGGGGACACTCGGCCAGTCTTTCCCTGCTTACAGGCCTCTGATCTGCCAGCTCTTTCTCGAGGACGTGCGTTTCTGAAGATGCTCACAATAAGGAGGTTGATGGGGAACATGATGATTGAACTTTGAATTCCGATCACAACCTGCTGCCATGTGAACTCAATGTGACCTTGGAGGTAAAGCAGAGGAGGTGGGAGGTCAACAGGATCTGAATCAGATCACTTGTGATAGTAGACTGAGAGCCCCATTCTACGTGTCCTCATCAGTCCCCACGTTGTGGAGATGTACACAAACCTAGAAGGAGCATGGGGGATTAAGGCTGGGTGTCCCCCTCAGTGGAAGAGCATGTACCTTGGGAACTAATGAGCCAGAGGTTGTAGGTTCAAACCCACCACAAGGGATCAGGAAGGGCATCCAGCTTTAACCCCCCAAGCTCCATGTCACTCTCCACAACGTTGGGACCGATGGTCCATCTATCCAATCCATGTGGAGGTAGAGACATGTGAAAACGGACCTGTCACATGTGATGGTGCCGTGTGAGGAACAGGAGTTGGTCAAGGCTAATCACGCTCATAGTGAGATGTGTCTGTTCAACATGCCTTACTTTGCTGCCAAGCCTGTATCAAGATGGTGTGTTGGTGTTCTAATTATATGACTGGTTATGGAGAATTTCCACAAACCGAGAAACTGAAAGAAGTTTGGGATAATCTTCTTTATGTAGCGTAAATGTCTTGAAACATGTCCTGACACCATCGACACAAGTACACATGAAACAAGTGCTACAGCCTGGCAGCAGGGTAAGACGTGTTCTTCTGACGTGTCTTAACACAGCCAAGACTCGAGCAGAGACGAAAGACCCTGACGAGGCTGTCTGTAGTGTGGCAGCTAAACAACAAGCTGCTCTCAGCTCAGCAAACATTAAACCAGAGTTCTGCTTTTACTTGTTTGGTGTCTAGGTTTGGCAGAGAATGTGTTAATGGTCCTGCATATTGATTGGGAAATCCAAAATTGTAGGAACTTCTATCTGGCCCCATACCAAGGTCCATGGTCTGCTCCGCGGGGTCTGTGGGAATCCCCCAGAACATGATACTGGTCAGCATGGTGCACAGCAACAGGGACAAGCAGCAGGACACTCGCTGCACGCGGGTGAAGGAGCTGCTGGGAGGCCGGCTGACCACAGAAAACCAGATGTGGCTGTCACGGAAGTCCCTCGCTGTCTTCATGAAGAACAGATTACTGGAGGGGTTTGATGAGAAGATGAAGGGTTGAACAATGCCAAGGAGCTCAAGTCAAAAAACAAGTCTGAGAGTCTTAAAATCAGAGAATGATCTGATGTGGGGGCAGTGAATCAGGAAGCCCTGGGACAACACAGGGTGTCTCATTTGCCTATACTGCTCTCTGGTACATACCTGAACTACATCAGCTCAAGGCTATAGGATGGCATCTGGAGAAATTTAGACATATCCCTCTAAGATTGGCTTGTTGTTCACAATAAAAAACCACATTATGATCGAGGGCTCTATTACAAAAATTATATTTCAACAGTTAAAACACCCTACTATGCAAATATCATCAGTATAGTTGAAGGGATACTAGAAATCTTTTCTTCACAGTGAAAAAGTTACTCAACTCACCTGAAATCAATATGAACAGTAGCCCTTCCAATGGATAACATTCTATGTTTTTGAGGTTTTTCAACTCCAAAATTAGTATCATTCATGAGCAGCTAGCCCCTTCTATATCCTCATGAAAAGTGACTTACCATCAGCAAGTACCATGAACCTGTCCCTGTCCAGTCCACTCACTGTCCTATGTGACCTCAATACTTCAATGGAAAAGCATGGTTCTGAAATTTTTACTATGTCTAATAAGTCCACATGTCACTTAGATCCAGTTCCCACAACACCAGTTAAACCATGGCTGTCTTGCATCATCTCTCTGATAACTTCCATCATCAACTACTTTCAGTCTTCTGGAACAGCTCTCCCTGCATATAAGCTGGTCATAATCAGACCAACTCGGATAAAAACCAGTTCAGATTCTAAAAACCTAAACAACCACCAGCTTATCTCCAATTTACCTTTCTTCTCCAAAAATCTGGACAGGTTACTTGCATCTCAACGCCAGATCTACCGTGATTACAATAATCTCTTTGAACAATTCCACATTGGCTTTTGCTCCACACAGAAACAGCTCTGGTTAAGATCACCAATGACCTTCTTGGAGCAGATTTCAGTCTACTCTCTACCCTCATCCTCCTTTGATACTAAATCCCCTCAGCTCATCGATTGTCTGGCTAGTATTGCATATGGGGGCATGCTGTGTCAGTGGCGTGCTTTCTACCGTACAGACAGGACACAGTTTGTACAGATTCAGAATTAATGCTCAGAAAGTTTTATAGTTCACTATAGAGTTCCACAGGGTTCATTCTTGGGGCCATGCCTGTTTATTATTTACCAAGTTAGAAAGTTGTATTTTGATCACACTGTTTTTTTATGACTGCTTTGTTGTTTATTCTCTATGATGTAAGGTTACTTTTAGTGTCAGAAAATAAATACTTTTAATAAAAAGTATTACTATGTTTTATTATTAGGTAGGAATTATTGCTGCAGGTTTAAAGTATTCTGGCACTTGACATTGGTTGATAGACCAATTATGAATACAAGTCAGAATAAGAAGAATAATAAGGAGCAAGTTTAGTAGTACATCATTTAAATGTAACTGAGGAAACAAGATCCAGGCCTGCAGCAATCCTGTTCTGATTGCACAGCAAACACCTGAAAGCATGCCCTTCAATTACAAAAGGTGGACTCAGGGGGGCTACCATTGTAGGGAGACATCGCCTGGGAGAACAGACTCAACATAGCCTGGTGGCAAAATCTGGCACCGTCCCTATGAAGGATATTATTGTTATACTCCAAGTGCTTAGAGAGGTCATAAGACTGGAAAAGTGCAATATAAGAACAAGTCCATTTATCATTTACCATTTGGTGGGTTAAGATTTTAGCAAGACAAATTAGAATACAGTAAGTTCATCAGGGAGCTTGGGCTCATCATTTAAATTAAGCTGGTTAATGAAAGTGATGACTGAAATGTAATTGGATTTCTTGGTATTTTTACAGGGGACCCCATCCCCTCTTACCTAAATCTTCTTAAATCCATCTCTGTGGCAACTGGGAAAACTTTGTCCAGAGTACACTCAGCCATATCTATCGCCAGCCAGGAGTTGCAAAGAAAATGCCATTTTTGTCCGGTCTCCAGATCCTGCACCATAACCTTGTTGATGTACCTGTATGTAAACACAGCTGTTTCTTATTCATTCCTTTAGAAAATGATGTGCATCCATTTTTTGTCATTGGGTTCTCTTGTCTTCAATTGGTTGTATGAGTTTGTACCATGCAGGGTGTGTTCCTGAGTTATCGTGCCACAGTCGAATGCTGTGCAGTTCTCCCAGAGAAAAAGCCGTAGTCAGCAGGAACGAATCCACGCTGCCGCGCTCAAACACTGGCTTCTCTCTGTCTGTCAGGTGGTGAGGGTCACTCTCTCCTTCTGTACCCAGCAAAGTCACGGTAACCTGAAACAAGACATCCATGTTGTACTGGCTGATATGGAAGATATTATGATCATAATTATTACAAGAAACTGTACAAGACATTGATATCCATCATGATATCTTCTTGCATATGCATATCACAATACATTAAATACCATGTTTAAGAGTCCAGCTGAATCAGAGTGAACTGCTTGGTTTGTGAATTATAATATCAAAACAAAGCCAGATTTCAAACAATCCTCCCTTGAATGTTTCATACTTCATTTGGTGAGAAATACTGAATACAATAGAAGAGAATTGTTTTATTACCACACAACCACTAGGGGCAGCATAGCTCAGTGGGTAAAGTGATTGTCTGGCAATCAGAAGGTTACAGGTTCAATCCCCGCTCCTGCATATCGAGTGTTGAGGTGTCCTTGAACAAGACACTGAACCCCTAACTGCTTACCGGGCACCATGCGGTGGCAGCTCACTGCTCCTATACAATAGGTTGGGTTAAATGTAGAGAAATCCCCCTGTAGGACTGACTGATAAGAGATTTTTATTTTTTTACCAAGGTCAATAGGTCGTGTTCTCTGCATTCAACCCATCCTATTGTACAGGAGAAGTGAGCACAGCTGCCTCTAGTTCTCAAGGATTAGTTAGGGGTTCAGTGTCTTGCTCAAGGACACCTTGATGTGGTTTCTGCAGGGGCTGAGGATTGAACCACCATCTCCGATGACTAGAGGAGTGCTCCTGAGTTACACTGAGTTACACTGAGTTACACTGAGTTACACTGAGTTACACTGAGTTACACTGAGTTACACTGAGTTACACTGTTCCTTCTTGGCAAGCTACAAGAGTATATATCATGACATCACAGTACCCAAGTTTCATGTTAATGCAATACCATTTAAAGATGAGGAAAAATAATAAATGATAATAGAGAAGGCTAACTTTAAAATGTAGCTGTAGTTTGGTTACCGGTGTAGAGGCAAATATGCTGAATTTAAGATTGTAGACCATGGTCGCTGTGGGTGCACTGTCCAAGGCACAGTGTAAGTATGTGGTGTGTGGTGAAAAAGGGTGTGTACACTATTTCATGCTACAGAAAGAGTACAATATTCATCACATTCTGGACCACTTATAGTTTAAAGCCGTAATGTGTGACCTTTCTTCATCAATGACTTCTTGTTTTCTCCATGTGAGCCTTGGTGGTGGTTCTGGATAGATAGTCAGTGTTCCAACAGAACCGTGTTATGGTGTAGGAGGCAGAGAGACAGGCCTGTTGACTCTGATTCTCTGGGACTAGAAAGAAGGTGCAGCAGCAGCCGTGGGGGCTGGTGAGCCGTCAGCTCAGCAGTTTACAGTCCCAGCCTTGTAGAAATGGATCCCACGACCAAAGCTGACACACAGTCTGATGTGTTACAAGCTCCATCAGAGTGTCTGGGAACACTGTTGTACACTCATACTGGCTGTCATGGACACATGAACACCATGTCTCAGTCTTTGGTCTGGCGGGAGTCTTTTTTTAATACATGTGTTTGCTGATTAACCGGTGAAAAATCACTGATTTACAAGGAAGTCCACAGAGGATCCCATGGGGAAAGATAAATAAGACAAGATAAGAAAAGATAAGAGATGAGAGGAAAACAGAAGATATTCCTTTATCGGTGCCACATGATCACCAGTCGAAGTAAAGTTGAGCCCATTCGCATCTCTCTGAAGAACCTTCCAGTGTATTGGGTGTGGTAGTCCTAGGACATCCTCAATGTAATGCAAATACAATAGATAACAATAAATAACATCCCTTCACTGACCTGAGAGGAGGTGGAGGCACCACGTCGATGACCTGTGTTAATAGTTAGCATGTAGCGATATTCAGCCAAGGGGTCATTGTCCTCAAGCACAGTTAACTTGACCTGGACAGTCGATGGAAGCAAACATAAGTCAAATAAAATGGGGTCTGAAATTCTGTTCAAAGAAGCAAAGGTCAACACACTAATCTATGAATGTAATATTACTTAACCATATGCCATAATGCTAACCCTCCCCATTCATCCAGGCTTGAGACTGGCAATCAGAATGCTTCCGCAACCTTAGTGCCTGGGTTGAGTGGAGGAGAAGCATCCTGGTACCAGTGGTCCAGAATCAGGGAGGTGAGCAGAGCTGTAGCAGCTCCAGAGGTATGAAGCTGATCAGACACAGCATGAAGACATGGGAGAGAGTAGTGAAGCTAGGCTAAGAGGAGAGGATTAGTGAGCAGCAGTATGGCTTCATGACACCACAGAGCTCCACACATGTGATGTCTGCTGGGAGGAGGTGGATGGAGGAACATGGAGGAGGTCAGAAGGAGTCACATGGTGTCTTTGTGGATGTAGAGACAACATATGACAGGTGCTGAGAGAGGAGGTGTGGTGCTGTATGAGGAGGTCAGGAGGGACAGAGAAGTGTGTCAGGGTGGGGCAGGATATGTATGAGGGCATTGTGACAGTGGTGAGGGGTGTGGTAGGAGTGATGGAGGGGTCAAAGTGGAGGTGGGGTCACATCAAGGATCAGCTCCGAGACCTTTCTGGTTCTCAGTCGTGATGACAGGTTGATGGAGGAGATCAGGCAGGAGTCTCTGTGGACTATGATGCTGGTGGAGGACATGGTGGTTTGTAGTGAGAGTAGGGAGCAGGTGGAGTCTGGAGAGGTGGAGGTCTGCACTGGAGAGAAGAGGAGTGAAAGTCAGGAGGAGCAAGACAGAATACATATGTGTGGATGAGAGGAGAGACAGAGGAATGGTGAGGATGAGGAGGAGAGGTGAGGAAGGTGGAGGAGTTTAAATACTTGGGGTCAACCATTCAAAGTAACAGGGAGTGGAGTGGAGACCCCTGATGGGAGGGGCCAGCAGTCATATTCAGAACTGTGAGGAGACCGTCGACCACTTCCCCTGCATCTTGTTCGTCACGTTTCATCTTGGACAGCTGGATTGACGTATCTACCGTGTCTGTGC